>ML283989.1:20044-33920 GCA_005239495.1 Nicotiana undulata | reverse complement strand
GATCCGAAAATCCGAAATTATTAGGCAATGTATAAATACTACACTTTAATTTCGGATAGTCAGTACTTCTTTACATCTTCCTCCAAGTTATTACCTTTACAATTGCTAGAGTTAGCTATATTTGCATCATAATACTCTCATAATTGTATAAACATGAATTTTTCTTACTGCATTGCCTCTTTTACAAAGAAAATATACATATTAGTTTGCAACATTGAGGCATTTACGATCCGAAATCCGATCCGATCCAAACTTTAAAATCCGAATCCGATCCGATATAATTCGGATCGGATTCGAATTGCATTTTTTAGAATTCGAAATCCGAATCCGAAATGTGCTAAATCCGATCCAATCCGATCCATGCACACCCCTATGTATTTCTCTCTTGCTTTCTTTTCTTGTGTCGTGTTAATTTAGGGAAACGCGATAAAAGTAGAAAGTTCCATTTTTTAAGGAATTCTTTTAAAAATATGGACCTACTTAAATTAAAGAATGATATGTATGTAAATAAGCGTAGACACTTATACTATACAAAGAAATAATCCAAAGAGTTAGTTAAATGAGAAATAAATATAATATTTTAATAAAATAAGAATAGATTCTAAAAGATCATTAAAAATATAGAAATCAGTTGAAACAATATTTTAGTAATTTTTCTCAAAATAAAATAAAATATCGATAACTAAAGGCCTCAAAAAGCTTTTTAATATTTTTCTTCGTCTTGTATTCAGATGATAGAAATAGATGATTGTTCCAAAATTAATGAAGTGACTCATACACCATTCTATGATGATAAAATTTCTTCTTTTTTTTTTTACAATTTGCTTAACCAAATTCACTTTTGATAAAATAAATGTGTAAAAAGTTTTATTTTTCAATATACTGCTAAAGTTTGTATATGGTAATTTTTATAAAAAATTTATTTTAAAATTAATATTTTTACTACCGCGCGAAGCGCGTTCAATTCACTAGTTTAAAAAATAAATAAGAAGAGGCAAATTAGCTAATAAAAGGAAGAAACAAGGAAAAGAAGACGAAGAAAAAGAAAAGGAAAAGGGGTGACTAGGGCGCGACTAAGGGTGTTCATAAAAATCCGAAAAATCGAACCAAATCGAAAACCGAACCAAACCGACGAAAGAACCGATACTTTTTAGGTTTGGTTTGGTTTTGATTTTGAATTTTAAAAATCGATCAAATTTGGTTTGGGTTTGGTTTTAATAAAAAATAACCGAAAAAACTGAACTAAATCAACTATAGAANAATATTAGAACAAAATCAAACCAATTAAATCGGGTTTTAATCGATTCGTCTTTTATCGGCTTTGGTCGGTTTTTTGATTATTTATTGGTTTTTTCTTAAATATGAGACATACACTACCAAACACATATTCCGGAGACTACATTTTCAACATAACAATATCAAACTAAGTGCTTTTTGAGAAATCTACCATTTACTAAGATATATTGATGATACTTGAATCAAATATTGATGAATAATTTAAGTACTCAATTAAAAATCGATTATTTTTAACATGAAATAAATTCTTGTACTTAGCAAAAGAAAATTATCAACCAAACTAGAATGTAAAGGCAAAGAATTAGATTATTATAATAGCAAAAAACTAAACTAAAAATATGAACAAGTGATATGTACCATAAAATTTTAGAAACTTATATATATATATATATATATATATATATATATATAAGTTTCTAAAATTTTATGGTACATATCACTTGTTCATATTTTTAGTTTAGTTTTTTGCTATTATAATAATCTAATTCTTTGCCTTTACATTCTAGTTTGGTTGATAATTTTCTTTTGCTAAGTACAAGAATTTATTTCATGTTAAAAATAATCGATTTTTAATTGAGTACTTAAATTATTCATCAATATTTGATTCAAGTATCATCAATATATCTTAGTAAATGGTAGATTTCTCAAAAAGCACTTAGTTTGATATTGTTATGTTGAAAATGTAGTCTCCGGAATATGTGTTTGGTAGTGTATGTCTCATATTTAAGAAAAAACCAATAAATAATCAAAAAACCGACCAAAGCCGATAAAAGACGAATCGATTAAAACCCGATTTAATTGGTTTGATTTTGTTCTAATATTTGAAAAACCGACTCACTTAATTTGATTTCTTTTTAGGAAAAAATCGATCCAAACCAAACCACGAATACCCATAGGCGCAACTGAGAATAAAGGAAAATCTCAATAAGCTGGAAAAGGAAAACCAGGAAAAAAAAAAAGGTAAAAAGCAAAGATGATGCTCCTACAGAGAACCGAACTCGCATACGTGAGGCCATGGAGAACCACTGGCACTCGCACCTACTTTGTATATTTCCGATGCCGCTAGTTTTATATATTGTTTTTTTCACCGATATTTCACATTAATAGTCAATATTTTAGCTAAGCGAGCCGGTGACGTGACACTCCTATCTTATAAGGTATATCCACCGCTGATTATACGAAGATCCGATTATATATACTTAGTTCACTCTATAAATGCCCATTCTAATTGTTGGCAGTCTACTATTCGCGACTGTATGTTTAGACTATTTGGTACACATCAATATACGACTGGTAGGCAAAATGTATTACTGGTTGAATAGTAGTACATTTTAGTATTGGTCAATTTAAGATACTTTATTTAAAAAGTAGTATGAAACACCACTTAGTGAAGTTACTCAATATAGAGGTGCTTGACTAATTCAGTGTTTATTGAAACCACACTCTTAACTATATGCCCAATTTTAGCCATGTAGCCTATGCCATACTTTTAACCGGAGTACACAAAGTTAATACATAATTGGATAGGGGTGTCGGTTCGGCCGCTAATTTTATAAAATTTGTACCATACTAATTTTTTGATTATTCTATTATGTATAATCAAAAATAGACTTTTTAAAATTGTCTCAATCATGTCGGTTTCTCTTCGGTATCGGTACGGTTCGGTTAATTTTCGATATTTTTTTAAATATCATATAAAATTCACCAGTAGAAGTAGAATGCAATAAACATATGCTCTTTTATAGGACTTGACAAAACTCTTTAGACATTTTTATCGTTTAAAGTGATGAATTAAAAAAATAAAAGATGGCTAGAGTATAGATCCATCAACTATTCCACAACAACGTAAAAGAAACCAAGCAAATTCAAAAAAATAATATAAATCACACGAGTGGAAAGATATCAACCAAGTTGGGACTCAAGAATAAAGTCTATTGAAGATTAAATATTCAAAAATATTAATCTAAATTATATGAAAGGAAACATATTCGATACATTGTTGTTTGCTACTCATAATTGCTAGAATACTTTGTGTCTTGCTAATGTAGATACTTGAAATAACTTGGTTTAAGTAGAAGTAGCATAATGGGTTTTAGGAATTAGTATTTTGAGTTTAATTACTTGTTGGCTTGTAATTCATAATTTCAAGGCCCAAAGAAAAATTCATGCATTATTATTTTTAAACTAACTATATAAATATATTTTTCACATGTAAAATTTATTCGGTATTTTTTCGGTTTATTTTCATAAAATAAAAACCTACTCTAATTATCGGTGCGGTTATAGATTTATATAAAAACCTACGATTTTTTTAAAAGAAACCTAAAAATCGATTCGGTGCGGTACGGTTCGGTTGGTTTAGTCGATTTTCAAATATCCATTGACACCCCTACATGTAGCCTATGCCATACTTTTAGCCGGAGTACACAAAGTTAATACATAATTGGATTTTCTCCAATATAAACAAAGAACTCGAATGTTTTGGGTATTATCACTTTTAGCATACGTCAGAAATTATTTACTTTTGATAACCAAAAAATTATATAAGATTTGTATAATTTTATTATATAACATACATAATGTATATATATATAAAAAAATATAAATTTTATATATTTTTTCGACTATTATTTATAGAGAGACAATACAACGTCATTTCTCCTTTTCTATTCTAATCATACCGTACTTTGCCTTGTCTATTTTTGAAGTAATTACTTTTCCAGTCTATTTTATGTGACACTAGATAATTAAAGATGTATGTTCCATTACGAACTTTTCAAATATTTGTTAACTATTTAAATTATTATTATTATTATTATTATTATGATTTATAGTACCTTCTATAAGTCATAATTATCAAATACTTTGTTGTTGTTGTTGTACCTTCTATGTAATTATTAAATAATTTTAAATTTTTAAAAATTTAGTAGAAGATTTAATGTTCAAATTTACACAAAAAGTTAAGTAAATTTGATTCTCTTATTAAAACCCCAACACATAAAAGAGAAAGTATAAAACAATTATGTTGAAACTCAGTCTTTTTCTTTTTGGTTTTCCATTTGATGTTTGGTACTTGCTCCTGACTAATCTTGATTCACACCGAAAAGTCTCGCTTTCTTTCTTCATTTTTAGTTGTTCACTTTTTACTTTTTACTTTAAAAAAAAAAAAGTATGTTACAATTTTTTCCGCAATAATAGCTTTTTAAAAGCTATTGGGCCGAAATGATTTGGGGAATGAATAATAATGATAAGGTTAAAACAAGAAAAAAAATTATTTTTCTCTTGATTTGTTAAAATTGAAAAGTAAGTATTCCCTCGGTTCACTTTTACTTGTCCATTATGTACTTTGCACACCCCTTAAAAATAATAAATGAAATGCATAATTTACCATGATACTCATACTAATTGATGCATATTTTTAGTGTATTTGAGAAAATGATTTGAAATGATCGTAATTAATACTATGGGCATAACAGGAAAAAAAAATTATCCTCCCTTGATACACGGAAAGTGACAAGTAAAAGTGAAAATGTACTTTTAGAATACGCTTAACCCTTTTCGGGGTAGAGTTAAGGTCTACGTATACTCTACTCTTCTCGGATCCCACTAATGAGATTTTAGTGGGTATGTTATTGATGTTGTTGTACTTTTTAGAATATGGATAATTAAAAGTGAACGGAGGGAGTAAAAGTACAAATATATTTTTAATAGAACAAGTAAAAATTAGTTTAGAATTTTGAGATGGTGTGAGTATTAATTAATTAGGTACCATACTTTTTGAATTGTCCTTTTTTTCCCGCCTATTTAAGTGAAGAAGTGAATACATATCCATTACTTGCGCATAGTTCAATATGGCAGGTCTAAGTTTCGCCCCTGCAAACTCACTTTTTTCCCGCCCCAAATTCCCGGCGAAAATATCAGCCATTACCGGCAATTACGACACCGTTAAAATCTCCACCGCCATGTCCAAAGCGGCGGTGGAATTGTTTCCTAATTTACCGGCGACGGCCGTAGATACATTGACAATCAAAGTTTCACCACCATCTCCTCCTCCTCCGACTCCATTGCTAGTAGTTTCTCCGACTTCGTTTCAGTGCGAGCCTGGGTACTTGATACCGAATTATCCGGTTGGCGGTAATGGAGGTGAGAGCGGATTTCAGTATTTAGTGGATATATTGGGCACGAAAGTGTACGATGTAGCAAATGAATCGCCATTGCAGCTTGCGCCGAAGCTTTCACAGAAGTTGGGGGTTAACGTTTGGCTTAAACGAGAGGATCTTCAACCCGTATGTTTCTCATCCTATAATTATATTTGTCAGCTTTATTTCTCGTTGACATAATTAAATAAAAAACAAATAGTACTTCTTTAACTCGATACTTCGTCTATTTTAATTTAGATGAAATAATTTTCTTATCGAGAGTTAATTGACTAATTTCAAGTCAAAATGAATTAGCTCAATTCCATATTTAAAAATTAAAATTCGAATATGAAAAGTACCGTAAGTTGCAATCTTCTCACTTCAATAGGATTAAAAAATATATTTAAATTTTTGATCAAATTTCACACAATTTAACTCATGATAAACGAAATATGTCATCTAAACTGAATCGTAGAAAGCGGATGAAGTACTAAAAAGAGCCGACAAAGATCACGAGTTTGATTTTCACGATCCAAACAAGAATTTATGTATTCTTGGCCCATAAAAACGATGATAGGTTCAAGTGAGATGACGTAGTAAAACATAATTATATAAATAAAAATGTGTTATTTATTAGTAGTTTATAAAAATCATGTTCACGTGAGAGAAGTGTAAAAATACTACTATAATTAAGAAAATTTAGATATACTTTCTCTATCAGCATAAACATTTAATAAGATAATTTTATGAATATCTTATGTTGTTTTCTACCATAAGATATTGCTCAAGTAATATTTATTTGTTGTATGAAAATATATATTTGCTAATTGTGGTAAGAAAATACCTAACAGCTAAGAACCTGAAGTACGTGTGTGCCCTATCAAATTTCAATGCATATTCGTTTTGAAATCTCTTTCTCTTTTTGGAAAGCAGTGCTCACTTCCCTTAATTAAACATTCGTATAGTTACGGGTATTCAAACCGAATCGAAAAATTTCAACAAACCAAAAAATTCAAACTAAATTGATTAAAAAATCCGATTAGGTTTGATTTGACTTGCTTTGGTATTGAGTAAAAAATTCCGAACCAAACCGATATATAAATATTTAATTTTTATATATTTTTAAGACTTTATATTGATTTTTTTTTAAATGTTAAAATATTTGGGATCCTATCATGCGTTAACCTTGAAAAAGTACATTAACGAAAAATCATTGTTAGACGACTAAGAAAATAATTATCATTTGTTACTAAAAGAATTCTCCCGTTAGAATATTTTAATAAATCATATGTTTGTCAATTTTTTCAATATTTACTAAACATATATTCACTTATCAAAAATATATCTATAATTAACTTTAACAAAGTAAGATGGAATAATATTTATGTAACAAAAAAACCCGAAATTCGAAAAGACCGACAAAACCGAACCAATCCAAACCGACATTTAATTTAATTTTGATAAAAACCGAACCAACCCGGTCCATATACACCCCTACGTATAGTTATCGAATTTTATGCTTTGCTCTTTGAACACTACTATTTTAGAAATCTTATCAACTGAGAATAACTTTATTTGAACTTTCTCATTGTCTGGCATAACCAGCCCTTTTATATTTGAAAACTCCTTATTTTTCCCATCTATTTAACTGTATAGTCAGTAAATTGTAATTGATGCAAAAGATAAAGAATTGCACAAGGCTATTATTTCGTCAATTTTGAAATGTAGTAAGGTTTTTAGAGCTTCAAAACAAGGTAAACTTTAAGAATATACAGCAAAGTATTACTAGTAGATACTCCCTTAATTCACTTTTACTTGTCCACTGTTTCAAAATATATATTTTCACTTTTACTTATCTATTTTAGCAAATCAAAAGAAATAAAAAAAAAATCTTGTTTTAATTTTTTTCCTTGTTTTACCCATGTCATTAATTACTTAGTCCCAAATTATTTCTTAATACCTTTTGAAATGCTATCATTATTATGGATAAAATTATAAAATATATATTTCATTTTTTTTCTCTTAAGGGGGGTGCAAAGTTAAAAGTGAGGACAACTAAAAATAAACGTAGGGAGTAATTTATTTTTAGGTAGTTTTACGAGTCTTGCCCCTTCCATGTACATAGTCATTGGCGAAGCTAGGAATTTCTCCAAGGGTGTTCAAATTTGAAAGAAGTGAAACAAATTCCCTACAAAGGTTATTCAATATGTGTTATATACCTCTAAAACATAATATTCTACTTATATATACAATATAATTTTTTGACAAAAGATGATCAATTGACCACCCTTACGACCATGTGGCTTCGCCCATGTACATAACATGTGGAAGGGGATGTGGGATTATATATTTTGGGTACTATTATTTTCACTTCAAATAAAAATAGGGAGGTAATAAGACGCTCGTAAAGTTAAAGTGCATAATTAAGTCATGGGGAGAAAACTTAAGTGTTTTCATTTTATTTTATATTATCATCTAGGAGATATGAGCTGCACGAGAATTAATGAATTTTGTGCTTTCAATTAACTCTTTCCTTTCTACAAGCAGTCTATCATATCTAAAGTTCAATCCACCCTAGAAACGAGTAAATTGATTAAAGAAGATTTTCATAAACTAATATTTCTTATAAAAAATAACAAAAACTAGAATCAAGCGGCAATAAATGAACGATCTTGCATTAAAAGATGGAAAAATTAATTAAACAAAATTCACATTATGAAGTAGTAATAATTTTTATATTAGTTTCTAGATAGGTAAATGTCAAGCAAAAAAATAGTTGGACGAACTGGAAAAGAAATTGCTCGACGGATTTTTAAACTATTCTGAGGAGCTGAGTTGAAATTTTATTAAATGACAATGGAATTTCATGATAGGTGAAGGAACCCAGTATCTTTTGCTTTTAATAACCTATGCTAAATCAAGTGATAATAATAAAGGATAAAATATCCATAATAACTTATTTTGTTCTGTTATATAAGTTTCCAAAAAATTTTAAGTTATATCAGCTTAGATTCAATGGGGTTAAGTGGGATTTAATTTCTAAGGGAAAAAAAAAAGAAGCAAAAATAAACAATTGCTTCATCATACTTCAAATGAAGAAACAAAAAGAAGTGAAAATAGCTAATTCCATCATTCTTGTTATAGTCCCAAATAAGGAATATTTAATCATCATTTTATGGCTTGTAATCAACAAGTCGTTGTAGTATAGTGGTGAGTATTCCCGCCTGTCACGCGGGTGACCCGGGTTCGATCCCCGGCAACGGCGAAACTTTTTTACAGATTTCTTTAATTTTGTGTTTTTCTATTCCAAAACTCACTTGTTATTCTAGTTTTAACATAAATAATTGATACTTATTCCTTTTTATTCTGATAAATGTTGAAATTCTTCTCATATAGAGTAGATTCTTATAGTTGTCGATATTTCTGCATTAATTGGAGATGACCAGTTAGTAACATTGTTCATATACTCTTTTACAGGTCTTCTCATTCAAGCTTAGAGGAGCATACAATATGATGGTCAATCTATCCCAAGAGCAGCTGAAAAGAGGGGTCATATGCTCATCAGCTGGGAATCACGCGCAAGGCGTCGCATTAGCTGCTCAAAGACTTGGCTGCAATGCTGTCATTGTGATGCCTGTTACTACACCAGAGATTAAGGTTAGAATTTGCTACAAATTTTTGGGTTTTATGATGTCCTGTAGGGGAGCCTTGGAACAACGGTAAAGTTGTTTCCGTATAACCTATAGACCACGGGTTCGAGCCATGAAATCAGCTACTGATGTTTGCGTCATGGTACGCTGCTACATCACACCCCCTTGGAGCAACGGTAAAGTTGTTTCCGTATGATCAAGGTTCGAGCCATGAAATCAGCTACCGATACTTGCATCATGGTACGCTTGTCAAAGGCAGATATAGAGTGGTAGTACCGGGTTCATCTGAACCCAGTACGTTCGATATGAAACATAAATTTATGTGTAAAATTTCGTTAAAATTGCGAAAATTAGTAGTTAAGAACCCATAATTTTAAAAACACAATGGGTTAAATAGGTTATCCGCCTGACTTTCTGCATCTTCCCATATATAGCTGTCCTGTTTTTTAACTACTTTTGAGCTCATTTTTATTTCAATATGTTTTGTTTTTAACCAAATGAGCAGTGGAAATCAGTAAAGAGATTGGGTGCTAATGTTGTTCTTGTGGGGGACGCGTATGATGAAGCTCAAGAATACGCCAAAAAGAGGGCTGAAGAGGAAGGCCGCATCTTCATCCCTCCTTTTGATCATCCAGATATCATCGTAGGGCAAGGTACTATCGGTATGGAGATTAATCGCCAACTCAAAGATAAAATACACGCGATATTTGTGCCTGTTGGTGGAGGTGGTCTTATAGCTGGTATTGCTGCCTATATGAAAAGAGTTGCCCCGCATATAAAGATTATTGGTGTTGAGCCATCTGATGCAAATGCGATGGCATTGTCATTACACTATGGTCAGAGAGTAATGCTAGACCAAGTCGGACGTTTTGCAGATGGTGTAGCTGTTAAAGTGGTTGGCGAAGAAACTTTCCGTCTCTGTAAGGAATTAATAGATGGCGTGGTCCTAGTTAATCGCGATGCTATATGTGCATCGATAAAGGTTAGCCATCAACTTATGACAATTCACTTTATACATGGATTACAAAAACCTTATTTTATCTGCTTGCTTTTAGAATCTTTCAATACCCTTTAGTATGCTCTTCAAACATCAGCTATCTCCCTAGAATAACAGTTGCTATTGCAATTTTGGCCAATGTCTCTCTTTATAAAAGGGTCCTTAATTGAGTGTTTTTATAAAAATGACCATCACTTGCTCTTCCTTTATTGCATGCCTGTTGTGTTACATATGACAAAACCACAATATCTGTACCTCATTTATCTTGTCATATAATAGACCATTTTCAAAATAAATTAGAAGTGGCTATTTCGTGCAGCAGGTCATATAAATTGGCCAATTGACAACTGGTTTTCTTATCTGAATTTGAGTTTATTAGGTTCCTTAATTGACTGTTTTATGAAAATGACCATCACTTGCTCTTCCTTTGTTGCACGCCTGTTGTGTTTTATATGACAAAACCACAATATCTATACCTCATTTACTTGTCATATAGTAGACCAACGACAACAACAACACAACCAGTAAAATCTCACTAGTGGGGTCTGGGGTAGAGTGTACGCAAACCTTACCCTTACCCCAATAGGATAGAGAGGTTGTTTCCGGGAGACCCTCGGCTCAACAGAAGAGAAAATAATATCAAAAAAGAAGCAAATGAATAGGTTTGTAACAACAAAAGAAACCAGAAAAATAATAACAGTATCGTAAGAGACAACAACTAAGTGGAAGGGCAATAACATAATACTATGCAAAACAAAAAAATAGTGTGAACACAACCTAGACCGCTAACAGACTTAGACAAAACTCTATCAAACTACCCGGTACAAAGAGGGAAAAATGCATGACTACCCCTAAGCGACAACCCTAATGCTCGACCTCCACAAGTTCCTATTTAGTAGACCATTTTCAAAATAAACTAGAAGTGGCTATTTAGTGCAGCAGGTCATAGAAATTGGCCAATTGACGACTGGTTTTGTTATCTGAATTTGAGTTTATTAGACATGACACTAGCTTGGTTTCTGGAATAGGATATGTTTGAAGAGAAACGGAGCATATTAGAGCCTGCAGGTGCACTTGCTCTAGCCGGAGCTGAAGCATACTGCAAATACTATGGCCTAAAGGATGAAAACGTCGTCGCAATAACAAGTGGAGCTAATATGAACTTTGATAGACTAAGATTGATAAGCGAACTCGCAGATGTTGGTAGAAAGCGGGAAGCTGTGTTGGTTACTTTAATGCCAGAAGAGCCAGGAAGCTTCAAACGGTTCTGTGAACAGGTCACTTGACTTAGAGCCAGAATTGTTTTCCTTACTATATACAGTATGTCTGTTATGTCTGTCCCACAAATGTTATATATTGACTTGATTCACAGGTCGGAACAACATTGAAATTTACTGAAGTTAAGTACAGATATGATTCTGGCAATGAAAAAGCTCAAGTTCTTTACAGGCAAGTTTCTTGATCTTTTAAAGACATTGGCTCATTTTAACAGACTTCACTCTTTTTTATTCAAAATCGTGTCTTCTGTTTTGATTTGCAGTGTTGGTATTCAAAATGAATCAGAACCTGAATTTTTGATGGAGAGGCTGAAATCAGTACAATTCCATACTGTTAATCTTACGGAGAATGACTTGGTCAAAGATCATTTGAGGCATTTGGTAAACTCCTGATTTTCATCTTTTTTATGGAATCAAATCCTACAAATGACGAATGGGGGTCTTAGCGTAGTTGGTAAAGTTGTTATCATGTGACCACAAGTTCAGGGGTTTGAACCGTGGAAATGACCTCTTGCAGAAATATAGGGTAAGGTTACGTACAACAGACCCTTGTGGTCCGGACCTACAAATAACGAATGGGGACCTTGGTGTAACTGGCAAAGTTACTGCCATGTGACCAAAAGGTCACGGGTTTGAGCTGTGGAAATAGCCTATTGCGGAAATGTAGGGTAAGGCTACATATAATAAACCATTGTGACCCGACCCTTCCCTGCTCGGATCCTACGCATAGCGGGAGCTTAGTGCACCAAGATACCCTTTTTCGCCAAATCCTACAAATGACACTGTGTTTATTACTTATTGTTATTTAATGAATTGCAAAAGTATTTATTTTTAACTAGTATATCAATGAGTTTGAGAATTGATATCCTCAATCAGTAGAAAGAATATTAGTCTCATACTTAGTTGTTTCGAGTACATTACCAAATTAAAGAGCTAAGGTTTGTTTCTCTGTGGTGAAAAGCATGTTGAATTGCATTGTACTTGATTTAGTGAAATATGAAGATTTCATTAATATTGATTGCTCGCCTAATCTCTTAAACTGAAAATAGCTGGCAAACACATATATAATTATGTACAATATATGTATAACTATGTATAATATCGTCATTGAATCTTACCGTCTATTTGTGTAACAACCCCTATGTCTTTTCCAGATGGGTGGTAGATCAAATCTTCACAATGAGCTTCTTTGTCGATTCACTTTTCCGGAGAAGCCTGGTGCTTTATTGAAGTTTTTAGATACTTTCAGCCCGCGTTGGAATATAAGTTTGATCCATTATCGCGGACAGGTAACTATTTTCAACCATTAGTTCCATTTTTCACTGCTAGCCGTGAAAACAGCCTCTTGCAGAATTGCAGCGTAAGACTGTGTATAATAGACCCTTGTGTCTGGCCCTTCCCCGGACCTCGCGCATAACAGGAGCTTAGTGCACGGGGCTGCCCTTTAGAGTGCTAGTACAAGTATGCATTAATTTAGTCTCTATGGTAGAATTTTTGGAGTAATTTTTTCTATTTTTTTCATATTTTGTTTTGGAAAGGGACAAATTGGCGCAAATGTTTTAATTGGGATACAAGTTCCAGATGCTGAGTTTGATGAGTTCCAGGATAGAGCTGCCAATCTTGGTTATGAATATGTGGTGGAGAGTCTAAATGATGCTTTCAAGCTTATAATGCATTGATTGAAAAGTTTGGCTTTTCGAAATTTATCACACAAATATACCCCAACTTTATATTTGGGATGAATATTGGGTATATGAATAAAAGTCCACATTAGAGAATTAAATTGGGTATATAATATTATATTGATGTAAAGTCTAAAATATTTATTCTCGCCCTTCGCCAGAGTTGTTATTATTATTATTATTATTATTATTATTATTATTGTTATTGTTATTGTTATTGTAATTTGCTTTATTCAATGAAAAGTTGGTCCTCTAGGTGCAACAGCTTCTTCTTGATCTTAGAGGAGCACTTCTTAATCTTACTGGTACATACAATATGTAGTAATATTGGAATTATTTGTATCCCAATAAATGAAGTGTAAAGTCTAATACAATGTATATGGCAATTGACTTTGCCTTTGAACGAGTACATGTTGCATTACGCTTCATAGTTCATTCTACTTTGTTAATTGCTTGTTGAAAGACGACTTGCTTACATTTTGACAAAGGTTCTTTTCATTGAATCAAGAGGATATATCATATCCTATCAATACCAAAATTTTGAATTCTATATACCAACTTATAGATAACATAGCTTGTTGATGGTGTAAAAGCTGATGCGTAGGCGAACCTAGGATTTGAAAATAACGAGGTACCACTGTTGAATACAAATTTGAGCAAATGTTGGAGTAAAAGTCGAATTCAGGCAGCACATTAAAAGTCAAGTTGTGTCCCCAAATCCAGCCTAAGCTTTGAGTCTGAAGGTGTCAATCAAAGTATATACTTGTTATATATATATATATATATATATATATATATATATATATATATATATATATATATATATATATATATA
>ML283989.1:0-13083 GCA_005239495.1 Nicotiana undulata | reverse complement strand
GGGGGGGGGGGGGGGAAATGACTTAGCCACAAAGTAAAACTCTTTAAAATATAGACATTCACTCTAAATAGAATTATATTTATAATACTCCCCCTTGAATGTCTACTCAACAAATAATGTGCCTCGTTAAAATCTTAACTAAAATAAAACCCAATGGGAAAAAAAATTCTAGAAAAGGAAAAGGAGTACACATATCTAACAATACGCCTTTTGCTTGCCCCGTTAAAAACCTTGCAAGGAAAACCCAGACAAAACCTTGTAAGGGAAAAAGAATACAACGTGTATTAACACTCCTTGACGAGAGCATCAATTAATATCTTTAAGTAGTCGCATCTCAATCTTGTACACTAGCTTCGTAAAGGTTGACATCGGTAGAGATTTGGTGAACAAATCATCCATATTATCACTTGAATGAATATGTTGCTCCTTGAAATCATCATTCTTGTATATATATAATGTCTTCATATAATGCAATGGAATAGCCTTTTCAATATGTCTATAGAGGGAAAAATTCTCGTTATCACATTATCGTGCTTATAGTTATAGCAAGATACATATGTGTACAAATTGTACTTACACTACAAAAAAAACAGCAATTAGCAACGGATTTTAGCGACAACATTAGTTCCGTCGCTGATTAACGACGGTTTAGCTACGGAATAATATTTTCGTTGCAAAAAAAACCAAAAAATAGTTAGTATCTAATATAGCGACGGAATAAAAAATTTATCGCTAATTGTTGACGCTAAATATTGGCGCCCTCAATTTACCTACGGATTTAGCGATAGAAGGTGAGTGATAAAATTTATTTAGATACAGCGACGGATTTAGCGACGGAAAATCCGTCTCTTGACATAATTTATTTATCAAAATATTTAAAACTCCTTGCTACGGAAATTTTCGTCGTTAGTTTTTTAAAAAATAAAAATAAATAAAGTTCTATTTAGCGACGGAACAGTATCTGTAGCTAATTCCATTGCTGATGGCCGCTTAAGTATTTTCCCTAGGGCACAGATGTGGTAAAACACCGAATCTCTTCTAAAACTATAGAACACACACAGGAGAGCAAAATCAGTTGGGGGATAAACTGCGTAAGGGATTTCAAGAACAAGAGCAAAAATTAGTAGCCAACGTGAATCTAAGGTTTGTAGATGACTTTGCTTCTTCATCTCTTTCTTATGCTTAGTACTAATTTTGGGTAACAAAATAGATAAGCAACCGATTTGTGTAAATTATCAAGTATGTTTGCCTAAGAGATGTTTTGTTTAATATATGAAACTAACATATTCTTTTGGTGGCCTAATTAATCTTCTCTTGCTTGTGTTCTTAATTTTTTGTCCAGATCTACAAAAAAATTCTTCACACAGCTTTAGATAAATTTTGTATTTATGTTTTTTGTTTCATAAGGTGCTTTCACCGCCTGTGATGATATGTGAAGCTCTGTTTCTTCTTAATTAACATCGCCGCTGCTTGTACGAGTAGTTAAATAAAGTTTAGGTAAACTCTCTCTACTTCTATCTCTCCCTCTCTCTCTGTGTATGTTTCTCTATATGTATCTAGAGCTCTCCCTGTGCGACCAGTTCCAGGTGAGTATCCAGTCAGTCTATTATTGAAGAATGTGACGCTCAGCTGATGTTTCTCTGCACTTACCTTCATATTCATTTACAACATTGTTATGGTGCTCATTCCGTTGAACCTTTCATGTCTAATTAGTTGTTCCGTTTCCTGCAGGGACCAAGCAAATTTATCTTATTTTGTATGTCCTTAAAAATAGATTTATCCTATTTCCTTTCAAGTTAGCAACATTGACTGAAATATTCGGAAATCTTTAGTGGTACACATCTTTATGTTTCTTCTTCCACATAAAAGGGGAAAATACTATGCTAGTGCATTTACTACTTTGCTTTGGTTGGGTTCTCTTGGCTGAACTCGATGTGCCATCTAGCATAAGCTAATCTTTCTTCTTTGATACATCATTTGTGGAAAGTGTTATACCCTTTTTGTCAACTTTGTTACTAGTATTGTTTGAAATCAAGGAAAAAGCTAGAATTTGTAATTCAAGGTGGTGAAAGATTTAGAATTTTAATCAATGGTTAAAGGTGCAAAGTTTAATATGTGGGAGGTTTGTTTCACAGCCAATAGTAAAAAATAATCGTTGTTTTATACTAGTTTAAGATCTCGAAAAAGTAGGCATGATTATTCATGGTAATTAAATATTCTGAGTATTCATGGCAGTTAATATTCTTGGCATGAATAAGAAGAAAAACTACGTAAAATAGATTGGCAGAAAGTATGATCTAGCTATTCTTAAAATATTTTATTAATAAACCTATTCTTGATAGGAAAAATGATGGTAAATTTTAATATATAGGAAGAAAAGTTGCAGTTGTGTGGTGTTGATATGCCGCTCCATTTAGTTTGTGTTTGCCAATAACTTGTTAGAGGAAAAAACCTAGTGGTCAAGGTTGGTTGATTATTTCAAGATTAATTATCTCCTTAGCTTTAAAGAGTCCTGGTAGAAGGGAAATTAAGAAACTATTTAGTTTATTGAGGTTACAAATAAAAAATATTCAAGGACGCATATGGTTAGTAAATTGCGAAATTATTTCATATATAAGGTTTTTGTTCTGATTTACATGTTAGTATTCCTTTAAGTAGATAGATTCTTTATATCCTTATAGTAAGATTCTCTTTTCTCACCTCTTTATCATTTCTTTAAATAAAAAAATGAATGACTTGTTCAATTTAATTTGGATTTCAGGCATTTTAAATATTAATTTAGTTAGAAAAATAATCTCAATCAATTCTTCCCTTTAGAACATTCTAATTATCTTACTCATAAAAAAAAAAATCTGATTATTCTGTTTTGTTACATTAAATAGGAATATGAATAATTTAGAGCGTGCTTGGATGTACGAGAGGTTGGATGGCCGAGGGGGTATTAATTTTAATTTTGTAAATGGTGTGGATAGCTTTCTCCTGTTTGCACGTTCTCAGCGAAATCGCATGAGTGGTGACAATGTTCGATGTCCATGTAAAAAATATCGCAACATTATTTTACCTGCTCTTTAAATCTCTCTAACATCAAGTACAACTAATCATTGGTATGTGGTACATTACATGGTTGCATCTTACAAATACATTTTGATTTGGATCAACGAAGTGAAAGACGATATTCCTTATTGAATACCAGAGAATATAGGAGCTTTCACTTGTAAATCTGTGTGGAAAAACTAAGAAGAAGTTGTAGATCTATCACTCTGCCGATACTACCTTATCATTAGCTATCTTTCTGCTTATTCTAATAACCGATTGCTATTATATATTCTGTATTACTACATGTTCCCTTTGTACTTCTTTCTCATGTTCCTTAGGTAGAATTTTATTAAGATTCATTCTGTTATTACTAATACAATAGTCATTCCCATGTTCCAAAAATCTTCAATTTCGTTTCCAAAAAAAAAATCACTCTTTGAAGGAGAAAAATGAATTGTTAATCTAACTTGGCTGTTATTTTAGAGTATAGACTATAACTGTTGTCAATGTCATTTAGACGCAAAGGAAGAAAACTAATTACTATTACTGCTGATTGTTGCCATTGTTACTTATTTTAGAGTTTAAATTGTTGTTTCTCCATCATTTATTATCTACCAAAAATTTCTAACTTTTGTTACTGCATAGAAACATCTCTAAAGAATAAAAATACATTATTTTTTGTATAGGTTGTTGGGAAGGGCCGAGATCCAACACCAAGTGAGATACATTTGTACGTCCATACACATGGGCATGATGGAAAATCTTTTTTTGATAAGAAAGCTCGAATCGTGAATGTAAGTCCAATATTTTATGATCTTATTTACTACAATGTAAAAAGAGATAGTGAAGTTGTTCTCTATCAACGCGTTTGCTTTGTGGCATTTAAAATAAAAATTTCAATATTTTTTTATCTAATCTTGTAACTACTATCCAATCTGAAATGAGACTTCTTCCTTGAGGTGGATTCAAAAATTAGTGTTCTGTAAGTGGCTTTTGCATTATTACTGTTGGTATAGTTAATGGGTTTGGTACATCCAAAACCAAATTGCATCTAGTACTGCCAACAGTAACATATCTTTGGTTATGTGAATGAACTTTAGAATAGAGTGGTTTAGAGTTTTGAGATATTTTATCTAAGAAAAACAAAGGATGGGGCCATTAGCACAACCTTTTGGCTCCCTCCAAATTGATTTTAACGACTTGTTTCTGATAATTATTGGACCAACAACCAAAATAAGAAAGCATTATTTTTCTTCTTTGTTATGCAATGGCAGAAGAAGATATCTATACCAAGGATGGGACTGTGGATAATCGGAATAAGCCTGCAAATAGGAAGAAAACAGGAACTCTTAATTTTCCATTATTAGGATGTTGTAGATAAAGATTAGATTATAATTATAGTATCATATAATATTTTGTTGGGACTTTTATCCTACCATAATTTTGTCCTTGCATATAGCAGTAAATATGAAAAGTTGCATCCTCTCCATTGGTTAATTAAATGCTCAACACTCTTGACTGTTTTAATTTCACTACTTATTACACTTCTTTTACAGGAAAGATATCAGAAAATATTACGGGAACAAACACAAACTCAGTCTAATATTGATCAATGTAAAGCATATTATGAAGCCGCGAGAGGAGAAAAGAAGAGAAGAGTATATGGTCTTGAATATCAAGCAAAATGCTACTATGGGCCGAATCTTCGTGGCTCTTCAGGATCAGATGCTTCATCATCAATACCACCTTCGAGTTCTCAATCAGCATCAATAGGGAATCTGGATGAGGTAGTGATGTGTTTGATTCCTGCACTAACAGAGCACATAGTTCCTGTGCTAACTGATCACATGCTTCCGGTATTGACTGAGCGGGGGCGTGAAATGATTTATTCACCCTCGCATCAACCTACTTCTACTGACCACCCATCAGATGTCGTACCAACCGTTCATGCTCCTACTACTGCTAATGTTTATGGGGTTCATCCATCAGTTTAAGATGATGACCTCAACCCCTAAGCTTCGTATTTGGTAGCTTTTTTGTTTGAACTTTATTGTTGGTGTTAGGGACAATTCGAACTTAATTGTAATAGCTATATGTATTTTTATATCATTTTGGACCTTGAAGTATGTTACTTTGTATGAAATTTTGCTATTATTAAGGATATCTAATAATTTACATTCAAAATGCATTAGCAGAGAAAATTTAAAATAATAAATAAAAAAGATCTAAAAGGGAAAAATATTGCCACGGATATTTTTCGTAACAGAAATAAAAATGTAAAATAATATAGCGACAAATTGCAACAGACGATTTTTGTCTCCAAAAGCAAAAGATGAAATGACTCTAAAAATATTTGGCGACGGATTAGCGACCGACTTTCTGTCGCAAAAGTATACCAACGACGAAATGCATTATGAATTTAGCGACACAATTTTCTAATATGGCGACGGAAATTCTGTCGCTAAATGTAGCAACGGGTAGTATTTGTCGCTAGAACGTCGCTAATTTTGCGACGGATTCCATTTTTTCGTCGCTAAGAGCTTAGCAACGAGCAAATCAGCAACAAAAAGAAATCGGTCGCAATTCCGTCGCTAATCCGTATTAGCGACAGAAAAAGGCTCTTTAGCGACGGATATTGTCCGTCGTTAAATGCAATTTTTTTTGTAGTGTTAGTATGTAGTACTTCATGACCAAGAATTTAATATGCTTTAAGCAATTTAAATTCTTCAGGAATTGTCGTATAAGTTAATTCATATAAGTCATATAAATAGACTTTAGATGCATATCAAGTTTTATGTCATTCTAGACATATAAGATAGATAAAGGCGATTGCACACACAATTGACTTTATACTTTCAAGTGTTTGAACTTCAGGTCCAAAACTATATGTCTTTCGTATGAAACAAATTCTATTCGAATTTTGTCTCTTCAATTTGGCCAATATTTTTGTATCTGTATTCGACAAACTTAATATCCTCATCTATACTTAGCACTATCATAGATGTCAACGACGAATATTTTATATTGGTTCCAATATATTCTTTCATAAAGACATGACATAGAGATCTCTTCATTCATATTTTCAGGTACCTGAACCTCTCTTGAGATTTTATGAAGTATTATGTCATGTGATCTTCTGATCACTTGCCTCCTTTATTATGATCATTTTGATCATTTACTCATCTTCTTTATCATGAAGTTTATTTGAACCGGTTTTTTCTATACGCTTTAAGTGTAGCATAGACTTTGTCCTTCTAGGACTTAATATGAGCAATTACAATGAGAATATAATTACTTTCTTTGGGTCAGCAAATGCGTCTAGCATGCTTTGTAATATGTTGCAAATGAATTATCATTTTATGAACTTCAAGTTCTTATTATCTTATTCGAGGATATAGATGTACAAATGATAATTCATTCCACGTAATTTTTTCTCAACTGTTTATTCTTGTCTCCCTCTCATGTTAGAAAAATTAATTTTCTTAATCAATTTTGGGAACTCATCTTTATGCATTATGATATTAATCAAAATATACACCGCACATCAATAATAATAAGATGGAATTATTTGGTTCATGACCTTGAGGCACTTGTGAGGGGAGAATGTAATATACTTTCGTATATAATGTATATCAAACTGATATAAATAACTTCGTTCTCATAAGCAATAGTTTAACTATTAAGTGGAGGCACTCAATAAATCATTTTGCTAAAATAACTGTGATGTAAACCAATTTATCAAGATGAACTGTCTTGAATAGAAAATCTGAAAATTATGCTCTAAATTAAATTATTGAGCAGTTACCTCGCAAACACGAGGGTGCAGGTTAATAATAATCGCACATGTAATCATCTCATAGATGCATCTTATGTGGTATACATGGCAGGTGAATGAGCCCAGATTCACCTTTGATATTTCCAGCATTCATGGGATTCAATCCCAATTTTTAGTTGGTTTATTAATATGAGAACAAGCAACATAAGAGAATTCGTAAAGAACTTTTAAAAAAACAAAAATTGAAAACATAAGAAATGACCAGTTTTTGGGCAGCTTTTGAAGATGATTTTTTCAAGTTTAAAAAAGTGATTTTTTTAGACTAATTTTTCAAGTTTTTTAAATTTTCTACTGATCACAGAACTTTAACTTTTTTCCAAGTAAAATATATGTCCAAATATAATTTCAACTTTCAAAAGCTATTTTTCATTTCTTCTTCAAAAACTCTTTCATTTTTATGTTTCAACCAAATCTATGTCCAAATGCGATTACGTAACCTATAGCTTTTATAACTGTTTACCTCGAAATACGAGTAACAATTAAACTTGTAATGTGATTATAAGGTTTAATTCAATGCCAATTGATAATGGCTAAATAAATAAAGGAATTAAAGGATTATAATGGATCAAACCAGTGCTTGGAATAGACTCGAGATCAAACATTAAGAACCACAAGTACAATAAGAACAGTATGAACAATATGGACAATAAGAATAGTAGAGAATTAAGAGCGGATAAAAGAACAGAGTGCTTGTAATTCTCAGTGAATGCGTATGTGATAATGTGTTACAAATGACCAGGGTTCTTCTTTATATAGTAGAGGTATCCAAAATTAGGTATAACTCTAATTTCGGAAGTAAAATACATGATTGATATCAATAACTGTTAATGGTTCTGCCAATTTCGAGATTCTGGCCGAGATTGGTAGTCGATCGTGGATATCTCGTGATTCTGTTACTTTGATGTCGATTTAGCCTGATTTCGATCCCTCAGTCTTACATGTTCTTCGAGCCCGAACTTGCTTCGCTACTGACTCAATTTCGAGGCATACCCTCGAGCTCGTACGATCGGATGTGATCGATTTTAATCTTATACAATAACTATTCCCTACTTTCTGTAGTCAACAACAAACCGGTGATCGTGTATTGGATTATGTGACCTAAGCTTAAATTATACCTTCACAATGTTAACTTAACGTGGCCGTTGCGCACTTAATAACGCTAATCAATATTAACCGTACTATAATAATTGATGGCTGTGTTTATTGAAGCCTATTTCAAGTATCAACTTTTTTGGTTCCAACAACGAGCTTGTCTTAGGAGCGGAGCCTTACAACAACGTTAAAGTTGTCTCTCTGTGACCTACAAATCACGGGTTCGAGCCATGAAATCATCCATTCATGCTTGCAATAGGGTAGGCGGTCTAAATCACTCTTTTACAGTGTGTCCTTCCCCGGACCTCGCGTAAACACAGGATGCTTTGTGACTCGAGCTGCCCTTTTAACATCACACTCCTTCAGAGTGCGGTCCTTCCCCGGCAGTGGCGTAGTCACATGCACCAAAGGGGTAAAATTACATTGTATAGCTTGGTAATTTTTTTAATAAATATGTATATATACTATATAATAACACCCCTTGACTTGTTGGTGGGTTTGTTTCTTTATATTTTGATTCCCCTTAATGAAAATATTGACTCCGTCACTGTTCTCCGGACCCTGCGTAAATACGAGATGCTTTGTTACTCGGGCTGCGCTTTTAACAACCAGCTTGTCCATCTTAGGTTCAGTTTGAGATAGCAAGTAACTTTGAAGTTTTAGTCTTACGTGTGTAATTTCATCTCTCAGATTTGGACTACATTGTAGTATTTCTCATTCTAATGAATTTTGAGTGGAACTTTTAAATGTTTCTCCTTTAAATGATTGACATGCTTTACAATTACGAGTATTCTCAATATAGAAACATGCTCTTAAACATATATAAGAGCTGCTACAGTAACATCGAAATCGTATTACAAATATGAATTATGTCACCTAATTTTAATTTCTCCCACTTCCCAGAAATCACTGAACTCATACATGTGTGTCATGGATTCACATGAATCGATCACGTATTCGTAGTGTCATGGACATGAATGTTGAGCCTTCTAAGCCAAATGGAGTGAAGAATCATATGAAAAACATCATATCTTCTAGGAGGAAAATTTACCTCAAAATGCCTCCTTACATGAAGTCCTCTCATCTGCATTTTGATGTACTGTCTTTGAGGTATTTCCATCAATATTTTCTTCAGATTAGGTATATCGTTTGAATTCATTTCAACAGCAAAACTTTTCCAGTTCAAAACATCACTAAATGGCGCGACATAATGATCCTTCAACAGTACTGGAACACATCCCATGTAAAGTGCCTCGACCATTCTCGGGCTAGCCACTTCCCAACCACTCGGACAAATACAATACTTACTCTTTCTAATCATGCCATAGTACGACACATTCTTCGGAAGGTACTCGTGTATTTGCACGGCAGGATCATCGTTCTTTCCCCAATGCTCCATTAACACTTGCCTTATGTAGCCATGAATACCTCCCGCGTAGAAAACTAAAACAGAACGATGTGATGGAGACGGCCCTCCAATTAAACCATTCGTTGTACCTCGAGGGAGATAGATTTCTGGCAATGATACATCCTTGGTAGGATTGAATCTTTCAGATGTGTTTGCATTACAAAGAACTCTTATTGAGTTCTTGTACAGGTAAGGATTAGCCAACGAAATTCTTGGACCCTGCGATATGGAAACATAAGCAGAATTAAGTACCGTCCCCCATAAAGGGCAGCCCGTGCACTAAGCTCCCGCTCTGCGCGGGGTCGGGGGAAGCACCGGACCACAAGGGTCTATCATACGCAGCCTTACCCTGCATTTCTGCAAGAGGCTGTTTTCACGGCTTGAACCCGTGACCTCCTGGTCACATGGCAGTAACTTTACCAGTTACGCCAAAATATCAAAGAAAACAACCTCAAAATAATCTCAAGGCATGGGCGAAGCTAGGTGGCGGAAGGGGGTTCCTTCGGCGAAATATTACAGTAAAAAGAACATTATCATGTATATATACTAGATGTTGAATCCCCTTGGCTTCTTCTGCTTTTTTATTTTTCGAATCCCTTTAGTGAAATTTCTGCCTCTGCCGCTGTCCCTAGGAATGAGGAACCTTATGCTATTCTTTAATTCTTTTGACAGACATAGAGGCGAATGGAGCCTATTTTACATGGTTCAACTAATTCAGTATTTTCGACAGAGATGCTCAAAGTAACAACTTAAAGATCGAACATATCAAGTTTAAATTCTGAATAAAATATATATAGCAAATTGGAGAATCCTTACCCAATCATGGCAAGCGAGCATAAAGTGATCAGATCCAAGGCTTCTGTTCCAATAAGGGTATTTTCTCGAGATATTATCAATATAATCTGCTGCTGTATTCCTCATAGGACCCCATTCTCGAGAATCGACAACATAAACGTAGCTTACTATTGACAATACACTGAAGGGAAGGAAGTAAAGATGGGCTTTCTCAGGATCATTAGTCCTAAACTTGCTAATTTCAAGCTGATGAATCAGAATTCCTTCAATTCCTAGTATTCCTTGACTAGCACTATAGTGAAACACAGGGGGTTCACCTTCCTCATATATGTATATCTTGAAATTTTTTTCCATTTCCAAATAGCTCCTACAATTCCCAAATAAAGAATCTTAGTTTAATAATGATAGTTGAAGAATTTTAATTCCAGTAGTCAATTCCATACTCAAAAAATCATGAATCTTTGCATCAGCTCAATTCTATAGTCAAAATTTCAAGAATTTTAATTCCAACAACAACAAAAACATAACCATAGGTCTGGGAAAGGTGATGTATACGCAGTGGCGTTAGCCAAAATTTTCACCAAGGGGAGTCAAAATATAAATAAGTAGGCATGCGAAGAAATTAAGGGGAGTCGACATATAATATTATACATATAAAATAAAAAATAAAAAAAACTTAACCTAGTGTAATTTTTCGATGAAGATGTGTCAATTGGCTTCCCTTGCTAAGGAGTGTCTCTGCCACTTTGTGTACGCAAAACTTACCGCTACCTTGTGAAGTAGAAAGGTTGTTTTCGGTAGATCCTCAACTCAAGAAAAGCAATTCACAACACGTTTGAAAAAGAAAAACAATAGTGAAGAATTTTAATTCCATTATCAAAAGTTCAAGAATCTTTGCACCTAACTCATGAATTCTATAGTAAAAATTTCAAGAATTTTAATTCCATATTCATAAAATTCAAGAATCAATGGTCCGCCTCAATTCTATAACAAAAGTTCAAGAATCTTAATGACATAGTCAAAAGCTATAAACAATGTTAAAAGGTAGTAGTAATAATACCTGTGGAAAGCAGTGGGATTCCAGTAAATTGGACCAGTAGGAACATACTCAGGATCATCAAATGTTTGATTTTTACTCTGACCTTGCTTTATAGAAGCTCTTACTCGTACAAGGCCAGCTTCAATCCTCTCTAAATTGCTCAACTTCTTTTGTAATTTAGTAATTGGCGTTGGATTATTGTGTTGGTTCTTATTCTTAGAAGTAACATTTGTTGCTAATGACTGAGAAAATGATGTGTTGGACGAACTTTGTAAACCAAAATAAAGAGACACTAAAATCAGTGGAATTGTAATTAACCACACAACTCTGCTACTAGAAGAAGAATCCATTTCTTTGGCGTTACTAATTGAACTCAGTATAATTTCATATTTGCACAAAATGACATAAGTTACGTATATTCTGGTTTGACATTTGTGGGATAAAGTGAAAGCGAAGGAAGCGGCCAAGTATTGGGGATACTCAAATACACATGACGTATGTCTCCTGCCATGCGTCTTTGTTTCCATGTTACTATTGTCACCTTATGGCACATTTTCCATGCAAAAATAGTACTCCAATTAACCTGCGGCAAAAATCATTTTCACGCACGAACGCCTTTCGTGAAATGTTGTTCGTCTTTTTTATCCTTCGTAAATGTGTCCCATGTTAGCCAAAATTGTAATTATAAATTATACTAGCTTTTCAGCGAAATATGTCAAATGCTACACGAGTTTGTTACAGATTTCATTCCAAACTTGGAGACTTGAAGAAGTCCTTCGTATATAAGGAGTCTCCAAGTTAATTAGGGTATCTCCAATTTCTATCAGTTTATGTATAGTTTGGTGCTTAGAAAAAAGTATAAATTTTACTTATAAATTCCCTTAGGTTTATGTATATTTAGCTGCTTAGGATCTGATTTTGTTTTTGATTTTTGTGTTTTCATGAACGGTTTGTGCTTTTAACTTCATTGTTGTGTTTCTTTGGATGCGCAGTTAAAGTTTTCAATTTATTCTCTATCACTCTTATCTGTGATCTCTTTTATTGTTCTATTTTACCATGCAGTTTTTTGTTCGTTATTGATCTTTATAGTGTATTTTCATTAATTAACATGAACAACAACTTTGACTTTCGATTTCAGAACTGCGCGGAAACCTTCGTTCCACATCTTTCCTATGCTCTGCTTGCTTTTGTGGGAAATCTAACAGGTCAAGTATGGTTTTTTATAACATTCAAATCTCTAAGAATCGTTTGCTTATGAAGTGGTTTCTCATTAATAATTGTTGTGACCCAATTTCCCTTCCGTTAGGTATTCTTGGTGAAATGTCGTTCGCCTTTTTTATGTTGGATAAGATTGTAAATACAAATAAAGTATTTATGTTTGTCACGACCCGAAATCCCACCGTTAAGGCCGTGATGGCATCTAACGTTGAACCCGCTAGACAAGCCAACATTTACAGTATTTGTAGTCTATCCCTTTATTACTTAGAAGTTAACAGTGATATTCAAGAACACTTAGAAACCACGTGCGGAAGAAATGAAATTCTAACATTTTGATTGAACAGTATTACACAAACGCCCATATTAGTTTCCCAAAATCTGGTGTCACAACTTTCACGGACTGTCTAAGATTTACTACATACATGAGTCTGAATAAACATGGAACTGATGTCTCAAAAATACATGTAAAGACAGGAACAGAGAGATAAAGGAGGTAACGCCAAGGCCCACGAACGTCTACGGGACTACCTATGGGTCGCCTGTGTGGACTGAAGGATACTCCCTCTATCAATGCCCACTGGGTCCGGGTTCGTAATTTGCACAACATAAAGAAGTGCAGGTGTAGCATCAGTACTACCGACCCCATGTACTGAGTAAGTG
>ML283988.1:0-47459 GCA_005239495.1 Nicotiana undulata | reverse complement strand
TTCTTTTTTTTTTTTTTTTTTTTTTTTTTTTTTTTTTTCTATTATCTAATTCTATTTCAGAATCCAAAAGAGGGGTATGAAAGAAAACAAATTAAGGCTCAAAAGGGGTAGCAAAAGATAAAAGTTTTTGGGGTAGCAGAATAAAATGCTTTCGTTATACCAAGCTTTGAGAAATCCAGGTACAAATCATGAAACTGAAAATAAGCAGAAGAATCATGCACAATGTCTCTTGATGGCATCAACACAAACACAAAGTGCCAATGGAAAATACCTTTGTCCCAATGAATAACTCTTGCCAGTCTGGAGAAGACTTGACTCACCCTTATCTTAATGTGAAAGGATGTTTTTCAACACCGACTAGTTTACCTCAAATTGCTTGAGAAGCATCCCCTTATTGCAGGTTCTTATCAACCTCTAGGTTTCCCAGATTAACTGCCTCAGTTTCACTTAATTCAAGATTCATGTTATCTTAAAAAGCGTGAATCATTACTTGTTTCCTCAAATGCATCTTTTATCATATTCAAAATGTGTTTCATTATTCCATGATTAGATTAGCTTTCAAGATTTGGCTAAAAACTCTGCATGCATGTCATGTCACTAGAGCCGACGTGAAGAAAACTAAGCACATAATGACACAAAATGACAAATTTTATTTCATCGATTAAAGGATGGAAGGGTTTAACGACAAGACAAACAACCTAAAATTCGAGTTACAACCCTAGAATGACCCGGATAATCAAAATAGCAACAGTACAGAGAGACAAGACTCACACAAACACAATAGAGGGATAGAAGGGCTTGACACAACAAAATAAATAAAATCTGGATCACAACCATGAAATAACCCAAATAATAGAGAGAAAAAATCAAAACAAGCTACCAAGATTCCTTCCTAGTGAGGAGGGAATGGCTTTCCAATTGCTAAGCTTGACATTTAGCCACAAATTTGCTCATCTGAATCACCAGGGGCCTCTCCAATTCCAATATCATTAAATTCAGTCACCAAGTTCCCCAGAGGATTCTCATACTTCCTGTCACCACGCATCATCCCCATAAAGTGTGCATCATTATGTGCAGGTACAGGATTATGCGCGATATTCTAGGTGTCACTGTCCTGGATCACAATTATCCCTTCTTGAATCATTCTTTCTATTTCCCTTTTCAAAGCATGAAAATCTTCAATGCTATGTCCTTGGACATTACAGTGGTACATGTACCGTACAATAGGATCAAAACCTTTTACATACGGGTCCGAAGTATAGCCGATGAGCGGCTCAGTCAGGCCAGAATGTTTTGACTTTTCAAACAAGCTTGTGTAGGATTCTCCAATTGGCGTGAAACTATTTCTTTGCCTTTGTTCCCCTCCATGCCCCAGTTTTCTAGGGTTGTTGGATTCTCGAAAATGTTGTGAAGGCAAAAGTGTATTATGCGGTGTTGTCGCTTGCCATAAAGAGTGGCCCAGTGGTTGGACAGATGACCAGACGTTGTTCAAAGGATAATACTGAGGTGGATTATGTGGAGCTCGGGGATAGGTTCGGGGTTGGGCTCGAGGCTGAGTATATTGGTGAGGCGGACCCGTTGGGCCATGCCGTGATCCTTAGATAATCATGGAAACACCATCATGTTCCTTCTGACCCAGCAAGCTTCCTGTGTCGTTCTGAATTGCTTGTGTTGTGGCTTTTAAAGCAGAATAGAGCATGATCTTGCTTGACTTCATCCCACCTTCTCCCATTTTTACCACATCATTAAAAGGCTTACCCACAACCGAGATCAAATGGCCAAAGTAAGTAGGCTCTTGAGCTTGAAGAAAGTACTCGACCATCTCGTCTTCTTCCATCGGGGATTGACTCGGGAAGCTTTCTCTCTCCATCTGAGCCCGTATTTCCTAAAGCTTTCATTAGGCTTCTTTTCGATCTTGGTGAGGGAACATGCGATCCGGGACAATTTCAATATTGTACCGAAAGTGCCGGACAAAGGACTGTGCCATATCGTCCCATGTATACCACTTGCTAGCATCTCGACGGGTGTACCATTACAGGGCTTCCCTGCTCAAACTCTGACTGAAATAAGCCATCAATAACTCGTCCTTCCCGCCAGCGCCTCTCATCTTACTGCAATAACCTCTCAAATGGGCCACGGGATCTCAATGTCTGTCATGCAAATCAAACTTTGGCATCTTAAAACCCAGCAGGCAACTGGACGTTCGGAAACAAGCACAAGTATTTGTAAGACACACTCACATGGCTCCCTATCCCTTGCATGTTTCTCAAAGATTTCTCTAAGATTTTCACCTTCATGGATATCTCATCTTGCTCCACTGTCTTAGCATGCTTTTCAGTTTCATCAGGGGGGAGGGGGGGGGGGGGGGGGGGGGGGGGGGGAGGGGGTCAAAATGAGGAGTGTAGGAGTATGGATCTGAGACCTTGAAAGTTGGTTCCGGAGCATAGTATTGGGCATCAGGGACTTTGAACATGGTCTCGCTAGAGGATCGAGGAAGGGTATCTTGTAGAGGAGCTACAAAAGCATGAATAGTTAAAATAGCGGGATATGAGGTAGTTTTAGCGGGTGAAGTGTGAAAAGGTTGTTGGGAGATATCATCAGCAGTGGGGATTTGGGTTTGTGACGATGGGGGGATGGTGACGAGGCTTTCAGTGTAGTTAGTGGGAAATAATGGTGGAGGACGCCCACTAATACAAGCTTGGTATATATCTGCCATCTGTCGTTTCAACCTTAGGACCTCTTCTTTCAACTCAGATTCTGATTGAACCCTCCTTGGACGGATCAACAACACTTGTGTCCAAGTCTTTGTTAGCCATGGCTACCTTGCTCTTTGACCTTGTTTTGTATGGATGACTCGTTAGAATGCTACAAACTAACCATCTTCTGTTATAATAACAATGAAGGTAACAAAGAGGAGCAAACCAAAGCCAACATGTTAGCGTTAGGATATTTATCAGATAAAAATCACATTGTGTGCAATGCACCTAGCAACAATTAATGGTTCTAGAATGACTTCGAGGGTCACAAGGTCACTTGGCAATCATCCCAATTTTGTTCTCTTGCACTCCTTGATTTGCTCATTTTCATTCCTCTCCTTTTTCTTTCTGATTATCACACTTTTCTTTCCTCTCATTTCGCACATCCCATAACATCATTTTTTTTTTAATTTCAAAATGATTCGATCGTACCCTATGTGGGTTGCCTACGTATCATGTGTTGATATCCAATTTTGCCCTCATATTTTTCAAATAAGTATATATACTTTCAAAATGACATTTTTTTGCATCAATACTTAATTTACAAGATTTATACAAGTATTTTGTAGAATTTTTTTCTTAAATTTTAGAGTTTTAAAATTAATTTTCTTGCATTTAAATTATTCAAGTATTTATAAGTATTCCTTCAAACTATTTTGGGGTGATTTAATCATCTGAATTTATTATTTGTACCTACATGTATATTCATATAATTTTACTTCATTTTATATAATATTTGCGCTTGTTATATTATTTGCATATCGTTTGCAATAATAGCCTATGTTCTCCACAATTAATCATATTTTCCATATTTTCTTTGTCAAAATAATATTTTTTCTATTTTTGATAATCTTAATTTACTATTCTAAGTTCTAATTTTACAATATAGCATTTCACATATGTATTTAACATTTCATAAAATTTTAATTATATGTATTTTTAAAAAAATAAGCCCATAAAGACTTAGTCCATTTCAAAACCCACCAAGAAAGCCAAATGAGATCAAACATTTCCAAAACCCTTTTCAGCAACCTTCCGTCGGCGTCAATGTCTACGACACCAACATCTCCTTCTTTTCTCTTTTTAAGTTTTTACTTTGTTTTTTCCATTTTATGTTTTCATTCCTTAATTATTCTACCCCAATTTCCTAGTCAACTGCCCCAAATTGCGGCCCCAATCCCTCCGTAAATTATGAAATCTTCTGCTCCTGTTTTCCATGGCAAGAATGTATTCGAAAAGAAATTGTAAAGGTTGAGGCCGAATCTCTTTGAAGAATCTGTCTAAATTTATGACGGCGTAGATTGCTTTTCTTTCCTGGTATATTCTCTTACCTAATAAGGTAATGGGTTATTTTATGCGTATCTTTTGGTATTCCTTTTTCCGAATTTGTTCTTTCCCGAAAGATTAATTAACTGCAGCTTTTTGGTAACTGATTCTGTCAAAATCAATTTTTACTAATTTGCAACCTTAATTTGCGAAGCGTATCATCCTTCTGATTTTTTTTATTTTTTTTTAGTACTTATATATATACAACAACAACTAACCAGTATAATCCCACCAAGTGAGAAGTGATAGCAAGACAAATAATTAGAAAACTAAATTATGAAAGGAGTGCTGATAATAAGTAATAGCAAGATTGTCTAAGGCAACACATGACAATATGACGAAGTCCTACTAGCAAACTACGGAATTACCGAAGTTAAATAGAAACAGAACAAGACACGCGGCTATAGCAAACTACGGAAAAAGGGTACCAGACTAGCACTAAAACTATCGAACTAGGGACGACAAAGGAAAACTCACGACTACCTAGTAACTTTCCACCCTAATCTTCCGCCTCCACACCCTTCTATCCAGTGTCATGTCGTGTCCCGCCTGATCACTTCTCCAAGACTTCTTAGGTCTACCTCTACCCCTCCTCTCACCTCCCAAGACCGGGGCATCTGTGCTTTCCTCTTAACATGTCCAAACCATCTCAACCTTGACTCACGCATCTTTACCTCCGCAGGGGCCACTCCCACCTTGTCCCTAATAACTTCATTCCTAATTCTATCCAATCTGGTATTCCCACACATCCATCTCAACATCCTCATTTCCGCTACCTTCATATGCTGGACATGTGACTTTTTGACTGGCCAACACTCCGCCCCATACAACATAGTCGATCTGACCACTACCTTATAGAACTTACCCTTAAGTTTCAACGGCACATTCCTATCACACAAGACACCGAATATATATTATAACATTCTTATTAAGATTCGTCACACGATTTTCTTTTCTATTCTTGCTCTGCGACCGTGAGTCGAGGAAAAATTTGTTGTTTTTCATTCCTCTCGACAGTCGTATTCTTTCTTGTTGCTGTCGTCCGAAGTGCATCACTACGATTATTGGGTTTCCGCTGTTGAAACTCTATTCACGGGGGCTATTTATTTGTATTTCTGGTTTTCTTATTAATTTGGCACTTCGCGAACTGGTTAGTTCTCTGAACGATGCATTATATTTTTTTTGTGTTAGTTGTTTGAAAAAATAGACTAGCTGTTTGTTCTGTGCTTCCTTAAACTTTCATCCCTTTTATTCTATTTGCGCGCTTTATTTGCACTTGGCTATGCTGAAATGCCGTGCGGCATTCCATTGAACGCATGCCAAGATTAAATGCCCAGGTGCGTCTTTTAAACCTCATTTTGTGCTTAACACTATTTGCATTGTGGTTCTAGTGTGCTAAGAACTTGACGGTAGAATTATCATCAGTTTGACCTGTTCGGATTTGTTCAAAGTATTCTGTCAACTAAAAATCGTGACATAGGTATAACCAAATAGATAATGGATTTATGTACGTGCATATGTTTTGCTAAAGTTTAGTACATATTTGAGTTTCTGAATTTCACTTAGAACACCGTGCCCTTAGGACCAAAAGATTAATTCAGTACTTCTTTAAATGAAAAGATCCTGCCTAAACTATATATATATGCTTACTCTCGGTGATTTGATTTGGTTACCAGAATTCGTTTTCCATGTTTATGTTCGAACTAATGAATTTGAAGTGATGGATTCCAGGTGTAGTGAGATAACTCACGAATTTTGCCCAAATTTTGCTTGGAATCTTCCTTGCTACTGTAAAATCTAAAATCTATACTACCTGAACGTGCCTCGTTGTATAACTAAGCCCATATATCATGTCCTTAGGATACTTATTAACTTAAGAGTGCCTTATTTATTTTTACTAATGTCTTGAGAATCAGTAATTATAAGTCGGTGTTACATTTGTGTTCTGTAATAAATTTAGGCCTAATTTCATTAGATATCATGCTTTTAGGAAATAATAAGTTAGAGTCTGATTTCTATGGTGAATCTCTTCGGGATGCCTGTTTCTTTTGGTATGATTTATGGTTTGCAGGGGTCTTAACTTAAGAAGTGTTGGACAGAGCTCGACTCTTGGGCCAAGTTGGAGTTGCGTGGGAAGGGAGAAGTTTACGGGTTGATGTGTCAAAGTTTACTTAGAGAATAAGGTTCATGTAGGCAGTATTCTGTTCAGTTGTGTTGTAATAACTTTATAAAGACTATGTAGTAGTGAAAGGTAGTGATGGGTTGGGAATTTATATGCTAATTGCTATTTGTGTACTTCTTTACTTGTCTTTATAGATTAATGGCATGCATGAATGATGAATCGTCTACTTATTTTTAACACCTCGATACCATGATTATAGGATTTGATTCACCTCTACAAGTCTATATCAATGGTGATAACTCCGGAATCTATGCCTCTGTTTGTTTGCTTTGAATGGTTAATAGAGCCATCATTTAGATATCATGCCTTAGATATAATTTCATTTAGTGATAATACTAATCAAACTGGTTTTGCTAATAATCTTGATACTTTGAACTCGTGACACGTCTATTTCTTGAATGAACTGACGAGATATATGTAGAGAATGTCTTTGAGGAACAATACCTTTACGTGTCCTTTGTTCAGATGTTTGTTTAAGACATTTTTTGAATGCTTCCACGCATTTCTGGTGCGTTTAAAGTTACGGAGGCCTGTTAAGAATTTGACCCTGAGTATTGGCAAAGGTCGGAAGATTCTTTGAGGAGTTAGCCCGAGTTGAAAGTCTGTTTTAGTTAATTTCCTAAGACCCATGTTGTATTTTACTCAGCTGGTCTCATAATAACTCTTTAATATTGAAATTGAGTTACTGCGGGAGGGTGATTATAGCATGCTTGTGTAATACGTGATTACCTGTTTTTTTTCTTTTTTTTCTTTATTTATGCTCGAGAACCTTTTTAACATGTTAGGTGCATACTTCTTTTGTGTTTGTAGCGTCAGATCCTTAGCATTATTTACTTTAGCAGTAAGTTGGGATCATTTTAAAGACAAAGACGTCATCTGTCCTTAACCAAAGATTCTAACTTCTCACCTTTTCGTTATGTCAAATTCTTTTCTTTCTAATTAAGTCACAAACTCGTTTTCCTCTTGTTTTACTCCAACATCTACTTCGAATCTTCTTACTCTTTTATATCTGATCATTCACTACTAGAAATTCGGCAAAAATCGACTAAAGTTGATCGGTCTTTTAAAATATTTTACTTTTTAATATTTTTTTTTACGAAATCTACCAACTTTAGTCGGGTTTTCAATTAAAATAAATAAAAATTAATATTAAAAAAAATCGACCAACTTTGGTTGGTAATTTTATTTTTTAATAAAATTGACCAACTTTGATCGGTTATTTTCATGCGAAAATACAATTAAAGAGTATAAATTAAAAAAAGATAATCTTAAAACAAAATGTACCAATGGTCTGGTGGTATATAGTATCCTACCACAGTACAGACCCCGGTTCGATTCCCAGATGGTGAATCTTCTTATTACATAATTAAAATATTGACCAACTTTGGTTGTTTTTTTTTTGCAATATTTTTTTTTAAATTTAATTGACCGACCAACGTTGGCCGGTATTCCTTTTCGACCATCAAAATACCGTCCACACGTAAATGGTCACATTTTGGCCGGTAATTGGCCATAAGCGACCAACTTTGGTCGGTTTTTAGCGGATTTCTAGTAGTACATTACACCTGGAGTATTAATCAAGGAGGCTTATCATATCACACTAACTAATTACTTAATTAATTCGGAGGCCAACATGAGCCCTTACTTGCCTTACGCGTTACTTGTTAAAGTCCTAATGTGCTCTTTTATGTGACGCTAATAAGAATAGAAAATAGAAACTTAGATTTTCTTTAAGTCTAGAACCATCCCTTTAGAATAGTGTCCAAAGCCTCCTGGACTATAGGAAGGGACGAGTAGTTTTGAATTAAGACGCGATATAAAATTAATTAGTGCGCTCTTAGGTTAACAATTTAAAGATAGTAATGAGGGTAGCGGACATGATACACAAATGGGACTTTTTCGTTCTTATACCATATAGGAAACTATATTACTAAATATGTTCATGATTTGAAAATTACCCGCCTTGTTAATAGTTTTTTTACAAAACAGATACAATGCATTAAATACAGAATCTTAGTAGATATAATCTTCCTATTTATGCGCTAAAATTAAGGAAGTAAATATTCTTTCAGATATTTCATTAAATAAAAATCATTGTAGTATTAAAACTCCTTATTTAAGTGCGCTAATATTGGGGAATTAAAGATTCTTTCAGAAATTTTCAAACGCAAATCACGTTGTATTAATTTTCGTCTCTTTCTATTCAATGTACCCAGTTTGTAGATATTTTGTAGATAAATTGTAGATTATTTGTATTTTGATTGTAGATGCTTTGTTTTTTGTTTTCACAAATTAAAAATGACTAAAACTTCTACAAATCTTCTGCAAAAAACGCAATTATGTCGAAAATCCCAATTAAACTACAATCGAATGAGAATTGGGTGATACGATATTGAGATCTGTTTGACTTTGTAGTTTATTTTTAGTTTTTTTGTAGAATTTTTGTAGATGAATAGAAAATTTTGTAGTTATATTAAATGTAGTTATTATGATGTTTAGAATACAATTTGTCTACAAAAAAACTATACATTAACTACATTCTGGACACAATCTACAATTTAACTACAATTTAACTACAATTTATCTGCAATTTATCTACAATTTCTGTAATATATCTTCTTCTTCTTCTTCTTCGAGATTCAATCTGAAATTCAGTCAAAACCAAGTCCCATCTTCACCAAAAACCCTCAAAATTGAGATATAAACTCCAAACCATATTCCCGATTATTTTCAACAACACCCAATCCAAACAAATAATGATTTTTGAAAACCCAAATTTGAATTCAAGCTTTCAAGCTTTTTAATGACTGTCAATCGTGGATTTGAGAGAAGAAAAGATGAAGAACATATATATGATCGTCAATTTCTTAAAACGGTGAAGAACAGAATGTAGCAATTTCGACTTGTTGAATCTCGAAGGTCTGAATTCTACAATTTGAAGAAGAAGGAAGGGAGAAGAGGAAGAAAGGGGAGGGGAGAGAGAAACGTGGGATATATGGACACATTTAATTAAGGAGTAAAAATCTGCCCATTAATTATACCTCTTTAATTAAGGAGTAAAAACTGCCAATTAATTATACTCCTAAATTAATTATGGTATAGATTTGGTAATTTGGTATACTAAATATAATTAAATCAAATCTTAAATATGGAGGGTGATAAGGTTTCATATATGGTATAGGAATGTAAAAATTCCTACACAAATTACCCGAATAGCTATTGCACTTTTGGCTATAAAGGTATTAGTAGACTTTGCACGGAGTTGATCCAACCTAAAAATTTAGGTTCCCCAGTATAATTATTTAATTATCTCATTTACTTTGTTGTATTGCTATGTGAAAATTTGTATTAATTTTGCGTTACAATACTTTCAAAGTTGTGTAGTTCTCATGTTTTAAATAGTGTATCCGAATGCCTAGGTGTAATAGTAATTGATTACTTTCCAGATTTATTTCTTTAGACTTTGTCTCGTCGAATTTTATAATATGTCAGGCATTTAGCAATTTAAGATGTTCTGTTCCTTCCTTTTCTTTTAAACTCGTTTAAGTAAGCATGCATTAGTATATATATAAATGGGCTAACATAACTAATTACTTAAGTCATATAGGTTAGTAGTAATTATTTGTTAACCCAATAATCCCCACATAGTTTAAAATTCGACCGAAAATTATAATTATGGACCTTGAAGAGTGCCTAACACCTTCTGTTTGAGGTAATTTGAACTCTTACCCGATCTTTGGTAGCGCAGATTAGTTCTAATCAGAGTTATTTGCAAATAGGTGCCCTAACACACCTTAAAATCGTTAGGTGGTGACTCTTCTCTTTTAATATTTTGTCACATGTCCAAACCCTCACGAGAAACTGGGGCGCGACATAATGTGGAGACATGAATCAGATCTTGTGTAATTCGGAAAGATCATGAATAAAGGAAATAAGCTAACTCTTTTATTGGATTATGGATTTTTTTTCCGAAAGAAAGACTTATAAAATGAAAGAAAATAATTTTGGATTTTGATTTTGATTTTTTTTTTGTTGAGAATTTTTGAAAAGAAAGACTTCTAAAGAAGAAAGAAAATATATATTATTTTGAATTTTGACTTTTTTCTGGAATTTCGAAAGAAAAACTTTAAAAGAAGAAAAGAAAAGAAATATTTTTGGATTTTTGATTTTTATTTTCTTTTTCGAATGAAAGACTTCTAAAAAGAAAGAAAATATTTTTGGTTTTAAAATTTTTCGTTTATTTGGAATTTTCTAAGGAAAACTTCTAAAGAAGGAACTAAAGGAAAATATTTTGGGATTTTTGAAAATTGGGGCCGGAACCGATGAGGTTTGCCTACATATCTCACAGCCGGTGAGAATCAGAGCCGCGTAGTTCGGCAGTTTTGACGGAATAGAGGAAACATGACTTTTTGAGAACATTGGCTTATTTTCTTTCTTTCTTTTTTTATTTCAAAACTTTGGTAAAGTTTCGGAATTTTTAAATACCTACCTCCCACTCTTGTTTTTTTTATATATATTTTTTATTATTTTCTTTTCCTTTTCTAGAAGCCGGTCAACACGCAAGCCGAAACAAATAACTGCGCAAGTAGCAGGTAAGTTGCATCAGGGTGATCTTTTAATTTGGGTATACCTGTCTTAAACGGACCCAACCCCTGTGTTGAGTCCCCAAAATTAAATGCACGTGATGCAAACAACGTACCTAAAAGGGATCTGACATGAGGCTATGTTACTCTAGGTTTGAACTCTGGGGTGTATTGTTCTAGACCTGGCTTACCCGAGCGCACAACTCGAGCCGAGGATGTTGATACCCAATTTTTTTCTCATATTTTTAAATATACATATATACTTTCAAAATAGTGTGTATGCATCGTCACTTGATTTATACACACATACAAGCATTTTTAATAATTTTCTATAATTTTAAAAGGTTTTAAATCAATTTATTCCTACATTTTTATTAAAAAAATACTCATTAATTGCATCACAAATTATTTTTATGATTATTTCATCATTTACACCCAGACTAGGTTTTAAATATTATTAACATATTTGTCATAAATACATTTGCATTTTAAAGGCTAAAATTGCACATTTTACAATAATAGCCTATATGTACTTATAATTACTTTAATTATGCCAAAATAATCTTTTATACTTTCATAGTATTAAAAACTATTTTAATTTGTTTTATGCACAAATAATAGTTTTTACTATTTAGTTATTACTTTTACAAATTATTTATTAATTTAATTAGGTATTTAAATAACAACCCTTTTTCTTATTCATTTACGGACCACCCAAGCCCAACTACCTAAATATACTAGCCCAGTTCACCCAGCCTAAACCAAATAACCCCTAACCTAATACGCGTTTTTTACCCGACCCAAGCCCGTTCCTTCTAACCTGGCCGTTGATCTTTCAAGATCAATGAACCCCATTCACCATCCCCCTTTTAATTTAACTCACCGTAGCCCTAACTCCTCATTCTCTCTAAACCGTCGCCCTCAAACTCTCTCCTCTCCCCCTCTTCTGAAACCGTAAGCGCCGTCACCCCCAATCTCCCTTCGATTCCAACCTGATATGAAATCCATTGATGATTCTCTTACCGTATTGATCCTCTCTTGCTATTGGCTACTCGTTTATGGAATAACATAGTGGCTTGCCTAATATGGCAAGTCAATTTCCCTCATTCCGGATCAAATCTGGTTCGAATCGTCCCCCTTTTCCATCTATGTTCATTCTTCATCTCGTAGGGGTACGAATCTCTGAGATTTTATTGATTCTTTATTTACCCTAAAGTTAAGGTTTAGACCTTTTCAAGATCTGTTAAAAAAAAATTCTTTTTCTTTGCTAAAAAACTTCTTTAATGTTTCCGCATATCTATCTATGAGCATTTTTTGTGATTTTTGTTAAAAGATTTCTGACTAATTTTACTCGCTCTAAAATCAGGGCTCAGATCTTTTCAAGATCTATTATGGTTCTATTTTTGTTAAGTAACTTTTTTAATATCCGCATGTGTGCATTTTTGTGATTTTCATTAAAGTTTTTTGACTAATTTTACTTGCCCTAAAATTAGGGCTCGGATATTTTCGAAATTTGTTATGCTTCTATTTTTGTTGAATATATTCTTTAATGTTCCTGTGCATCTATCTATGTGCGTTCAATTGTGATTTTCATGATATTATTGACCAGTTTTACTTGCCCTAAATTAATTGTTAGCTTTCCTCGTTTGGTTGTTACCTTATTCATGGACCCTAGTCTAATGCTATTTAAACCCCTGCCCCCCTCTTTCCCCTTAGAACAAGACTTAGAACTCGAGAATCCTCTCACTACTAAAAACTTATACTGCATACTGTCATTCTACTCTGCTTTGATTCCTGGCCGGCCATAAATCTTCTTATGTTTTGATGCTATTGATGATCATTGCCTCATTGCTTAACCTTTTTCTATTTCATCTAAAACTAGTAAGTTACTGAAACTTCTCTACCATTTCAATTGTTCAATATGTTACTGTTGTTAGAATCATTGCTTTATGTGTTAGAGCAAATGCCATCAATTGATTCAGCATGAGGTGATGGCTCTTGTCAGGAGTATAGACTTAATGATTTGTTGGCTCGGCAGTTGGTTATGGAATTCTACATGTCTCTTCCGTCGTGGAAGTATTGCAAGAGTTGGAACAAGACTTATATGATTCATGAGGTATGTGAGAGCATCAGATTCGTGGAATTTCGGCGATTATGATCAGAGAATGTTATTATGGTCAGGTGAATTATGTGGTGCATGGGGTTAATTCAGCAAAGGCATGCAATCATGTTTTGGTACATCGTGTGGTGATTGATACGGTGTTCATATGTTGAAAGCAGGCCCGATAGAGAGTTTCGAACGTAGGAATTTGGCTTTAAGGCTTGTTGGGATAAATAAAAGGGAGAATCTTCAGATTGACTCGAGCTAATGTTCTCAACTGGGTTGTGGTAGCACGGGAAAGTGCACGAGGTGTTAAATAGTGATTTTGGACAACTCCAGCGCAGTTCTTAGCACGTTCGAGGACGAACGTATGTTTAAGTGGGAGAGAATATAACGACCTGACCGGCCGTTTTGAGCTCTAGCGCGTCGTTCAGCGGTTTGAGGCCTTGAGCAGCTTCACTTCAGGTATTATGACTTGTACGCGTGGTCAGAACTGGAATTTCGGAAATTCAGAATTGATTTGGAAAGAGAATTCTCATTTCGGAAGCTTTAAGTTGGAAGAATTGACTAAGGTTGGATATTTGAGTAAACGACCTCGGAATAGAGATTTGAAGGTTCCAGCAGGTTCGTATGATGATTTCGGACTTGGGCGTATGTTTGGATCGGGTTTTGGATGACCCCGGAGCGTTTCAGCATCTATTGTGGAAGTTGGCATTTTTGAAGAAATCCATATATTTGGGTTGAAGTGCATTTCAATGTTATCGATGTTCGTTTGGGATTCCAATTCTGGGAATAGCTTCGTATAGTGATTCTGGTATTGGGAGCGCGTCCGGAAGTGGATTCGGAGGTCCGTAGGTCATTTTGGAGTCGTTTGGCAAAAGTTAGAAATTTAAAGGTTTTTGAGAAGTTGGACCGGAAGTGGACCTTTTGATATCGGGGTCGGAATCCGATTCTGGAAGTTGGAGTAGGTCCGTAATGTCAAATACGACTCGAATTTTGAGGTCAATCGGATGTGATTTGATCGATTTCGGCATCGAATGTAGAAGTTTGGAGTTCTAGAGTTCATTAAGCTTTAATTGGGGTGCGATTCATGATTTCGGTGTTGTTTGATGTGATTTGAGGCCTCGAGCAGGTCCGTGTTATGTTACGCGACTGATTTGTGTGATTAGACGGGGGCCAGGGGGCCCCGGGTGTGTTTCAGGGTGGTTTTGGATAATTTCGGGCTGTTTGTAATGGCTGATGCTGGTGTCTGGTGTTGTTCTTCGCGTTCGCGAGGTTCCTCTCGCGTTCGCGAAGAAGGATTTGGCTTCAGGGACTTTGTTCTTCGTGTTCGCGAAAGAGTTCCTCGCATTCGCGAAGAAGAAAATGTCTGTTACGCAGGTCTGACTTCGGAGGCTCATATCTCACAATCTATAAGGAATTTAGGGATGATGTAAAAATAAAAGTTGTAGCTCTTTGCGTCTAGTTTTCAAAAAGGTAAACCACTTAGCATTTGGATTGTGTACAAAGAGTTATGGCTGTTACACTACAAGCTGTCCGGGAGGATAAAGAAGAAGTTTGTGTTGCACAGGACTGACTTTGGCAGCTTATATCTCGAAATCTATAAGGAATTGGGAGATGACCGAAACATGAAAGTTATAGATATTGAAGACTAGTTTTCATAACATCAAACCATTTTTCATTTGGCGTTTTGTGCATAAAGTTATGACCATTATACAAGAGGCTGTCTGAGAGGAGTTTGGAATGACTTTTCGAGAAATTTTGTTCTTCGCGAACGCGAAGAAGAGTTGCCTGGCAGTGTATATGTTTGTAAAAAATGGGTTTGGCTCATTTCATCTCATTTCCTCCATGGGAGACGGTCTAGGGGCGATTTTGGAGCTCCATTTTCATCATATATGTCAAGGTAAGTGATTCCCACCTATTGCAAGTTAAATACTTGGATTATATATAGATTTTAACATGGAAATTAGTGGAAAATTGTGGGGTTTGGTAGAAAACCTAAGATTTTGTATTTTTAGATTGTTACCTCGAATTTGGGCATGAAATTGAGAGTAAATTATATATTTGAGTTCGTGAGGTTATGGGTAATCTTTATCTTCGGAAAATTTCGAAATCCGGGCACGCGGGCCCAAGGGTGATTTTTATCGACTTTTCGATCGGGGTTAGGAATTGTTATAAATTGGATTCTAATGGATATTTGAGCATATATTAATGGGTTTGCGTAATTATTGGCTAGTTTTGGGGCGTTGTGCATCAATTTGAGTCATCGGAAGGGCTTGGAAGCCGGTTATTGAACTTCAGAGCGAGGTAAGTCTCCTTTCTAACCTTGTAATAGGGAATTGTCCCCATAGGTGAAATAATTAATTATGTGCTACTATTTGTGAGAGCTACGTACGCACGAGGTGACAAGAGTCCGTGCGTATCTACTATTATGCTTATGTTCGGGTAGTCTAGGACCCAAAAGCATGCTTTACTTGCCGTACTTGTAATTTTACTGATAAATTTAAAATGCTTAAATCATATCGAACTTGGCAAATGAATCTCTATAAAGATTAAACACCATCTTCTTGACCATTAAAAGAGAAATTATCATTTTCTTGGGTAATTGTTTTCCTGATGAAGTCTGGATTGACTGTTTGAATATGTGTATCTATGAGTACCCGCGTCGCATGAATGATTCGCGAGCGGGGTAACTCTATTATTTATATTTGACCGCGTCGCACGTATGATTCGCGAGCGAGGTATAAATGCATCTATGGTTCGCGTCGTTCGACCCTCCGGCACTGCATATTTTATTATTTTGTTGGATCGGGCCATACGACCTCGACATTATTTGCGCATGCTATTTGCTTGGTACTTTCTGTGATTTGAATTGCTTAAATTCCTTGAGATATAAGTTGTTAACTGGAATGACGGAATCTGAAATTATAATTATGAAAGAAGCGGTCACTTCCTGTTGTTATCTGTTATTTAATCATGACATCCATGCTTAGCATCACGTTTAATTATATTAATTTTACCACTAGTAAGTGTCAAAGTCGACCTCTCGTCACTACCTCTTCGAGGTTAGACGGGATACTTACTGGGTACACGTTGTTTTTATACTCATACTACACTTGCTGTGAATTTTCGTTGCACAGGCACATGTATGTCTAGTGGCCTAGCTTGGCGCAACGACATGGTTGATACGGAGATTTAGGTGAGATGCACCTCTCGAGATGACCCGCAACTAGCAGAGTCTCCTTCAGAGTATTGTGTTGTATATTCCCTACTATCCAATTTGTATTCTGGACGGTTATTGTATTTCGTTATTTCCTAGAAATTGCTCATGCACTTGTGACACCGAGTTGTGGGACGACAATGAGATTTATTTATTGTTTGAACTTGTTAAAGACATTGTTGTTTAGTCAGTGGAAGTTTGTTATTAATTATTTAGTGTAATGAAAGGAAATAATTTCAAAAGTATTAAAATAAAAATTTAATTAACTTCTTGGTGTGGCTTGCCTGATAGTGGTGTCCGGCGCCATCACGACCTTTATTAGATTTTTGGTCGTGACACCAATGCCTCCAGGACCATAGGTAAGGGACGGGTAGTGGACGCATAAGACACGAGTTAGAATTGATTAGAGCACTTTAGGTAATATAACTTGAAGACAGTAATCGAGTAGCAGGAGATGATAGTCTGTGCCCGTTGAATAATATGAGTAACACCCCGTCTTGGGGGAGTTACAAAGTATTATTTATGTTGCAAGGGGTTATCCTTTAGGCGAAAAAACTTAGGACCCCCCATCCCTATTAAATAATCCCCTCGCTTCTTAATTATACTAATTCACATGAGTTGAGTTCGGCCGAGACCCACCGTTGTGGACCTCGAGGAGTGCCTAACACCTTCTCCTCGAGGTAATTGGAGCCTTACCTGATCTTTGGTGACACAACTGGTAAAACCTGAGTCATTTGCAATAGGTTCCCGAACGCACCTTAATTCGTTAGGTGGCGACTCTCTTAACAATCAATTCCTTGCCTTTTAAAGGAGTTGTCAATGTCGAAACCTGATTTCGCGAGAAAAGGTGGCGCGATAGTATGGCGACTCTGGATTTCTTTAGGCTCTTACCATAATGAACTTGGTCTCTGTGAATTAGTCTTTATCGATAAGGGTGTCTTTATTATCTGGTTAATACTTGAACATCCCGCTCCCATTACCCTTGTTATTGCTACATGCACACCCCTTTCCTATTTTCCTTTTTATGAACTTACTTGAAATCCTTCGTTTAATCTGGTTGCAACATGCATTTCCTCCGCAATTATCTCAATTATGCTCACTAAATTCACTCTTTAAATTTTGTCACGTCTTTCCCGTTTTATCGCTTTATTATAATTTTTCGTTATAAGAACTAACTTCTTTCTTGTTTTTCTTTCTTTCCCGTCTTTACAATTATTAAATACCGCATTTTATCGCTTTTATCATGCAAAATACTTGACAACATGTTATTTTTCTTTTGCATAAATACATGCTCGACATCATATTCCACTCGTGCGTAATTAATAACATAGCATCACTTGACGAGTGTCCGCGCTCTTCCTATATTACCCTTTTAAATTTGGAAAGGCTTATTTGCGGCAAAACTAGTCGATCAGCGGTGTAGTCGACGGTTCCATGCCTTTCCCTCTCAAGTTGTCCGCTTGAGGGTACCAGTCTAGACTTCTATAGAAAAACCTTACTCTGATAACGACTGTACATGGATCATGCTCAAAACTAGCAGGAGTTAGTATGTTGTCCGCATAATAACCCTCTATGGAAAAGCCTTGTCCAAAGCCCATCAGGATTTCCATAATCCCAACAGGCAAAATCATGATATGTGCATTATTTGGAGAAAACATGCCGATATGCTAATCATTAATGTGTAAGTAGTCAAACCTAGAGGGGTAAAGTCTCTAACTTTGTTTTATTTGCAGAAAATGAGGCACGAAGTCCCCAGGTTCGGCATGGTCCGAAACGTACCACCTTTATTGCTAGATTGGTGGGAAAATCTTTCGCCAGGCGATAAAAATCATGTGAAGAGGGTTCTCGAAAATTTACCCTTTTTGTTAGACATCCAGCCAAATAACTTACTGATCGAGGCTGCTACAATGTTCTGGGATGGATAAAGGGTCGTGTTCCATTTTGGAAATATAGAAATGACTCCCCTCGTGGAGGAAATATGAGGTTTCACTGGGTTACCCTGGGATAGTCCTGGTTTGTTGGTTCCAGAAAATCGCACTCCTAGGGGGTTTCTGAAATCGACTTCCTCTACGAACGATATGTACATAGCAAATCCTACCGTATTTTTCATGATGAATTTACCATCACTTCCTTGGGTTGGAATTATCGTCAGGTTTTTGTGTTCGTTGTCTGCTTTCTAAGTATGATAGTGTTTCCAATCCAAGGAGACATGATTCACACTAGGTTGGCTATGGTAACCAAGGATTTAATGGAAGGAATTGAAGGACAAACTTACACTATTGTCCCAATGATCGCAGCAAAAATATACCGAGCTCTGGACCATTGCAAGAAAGGGTTCAGACATTTTGAGGGTTGCAATTTGTTGCTGCAAATATGGTTATTGGAGCATCTTCAAAGAGGCAGTACCGTCAGGAATTTCCACGAAGAACATGGAATGACCACATAACTTTCCATCATCCGAAAAGAATGACTTTCATCCCAGATAGGTTTGCACAACCGGAGAACGCTATAGATTGGGTACACTTTTTTCAGCAATCTGACCGAGGACATGGTTCAAGGGGATGTTCGAGTGGTTCCCTACTAGCGAACTCATCATCTGATCCAGGGATGTTCCACATTTGGTGCTGATTGGGTTAAGGGGCATATATTCTTATGTTACTATCAGGGTCATGAAACAAGTTAGGAGAAAACAAGTCATACCGCGAGTCTCCAAGATGAGTCATTACATGGCAGATGAAGCTTGCATATTAGGGCTCAATTTGGCTGTCGACATGAATGTTCAGGAATTGCTGGTGATTGGTGATTTAGACCCGCTGGTGCATCATGTACAAGGAGAATGGGCTGCAAAAAATACCAAGATACTACCATATATGCATCACGTACAAGAGATGATGAATAGGTTCACGAAGATAGAGTTCCGACATGCACCCAGAATCTAGAATGAATTTGCAGATGCATTGGCCACTTTGTCCTCCATGATACAACATCCGGACAAGAATTCCATCAATCCCATTCTGGTCAGAATCCATAATCGGTTGGCTTATTGTGCTCATGCAGAAGAAGAAACGGATGAAAATTCGTGGTTCCACGATATTAGGGAATATTTGGCAAAGGGAGAATATCCAGAGCATGCAAACCGCACTCAGAAACACACACTTAGGAGGTTGTCCAACCATTTCATCTAAAGCAGAGGAATTCTGTATAGAAGAACTCCTGATCTAGGTCTATTACGGTGTGTCGATGCCAAAGAGTCTTCAAAATTACTTAAGAAATACATGTCGGGACTTGCGACCCACATGTGAACGGTTTTGTCCTAGCCAAGAAGATACTCAAGGCCGGTTATTTTTGGATGACTATGGAAACAGACTGCATCCGGTATGTCCAGAAATGTCACCAGTGCCAGATACACGCGGATATGATATGGATGCCACCAAAAGAACTCAATGCAACAAGCACACCTTGGCCTTTTGCTGCATGGGGAATGGATGTCATCGGTCCAATTGAACCCACCACTTCGAACGGGCACATGTTCATTTTAGTGTCCATCGATTATTTCACAAAATGGGTTGAAGCTGCATCCTACAAAGTTGTAACCAAGAAAGTCGTCTTCCGATTTCGTCAAGGATCATATTGTCTGTCGATTCGGGGTTTCAGAATCTATTATCAATGACAATGCTGCATATCTCAACAGTGATTTGATGAAACCAATGTGTGAAACTTTCAAAATCAAGCACAAGAATTCCACAGCATACACGCCTCAAATGAATAGAGCCGTGGAGGCCGCCAACAATAACATCAAGAAGATACTAAGGAAAATGGTAGAGAGTCACAAGCAATGGCACAAGAAATTACCATTCGCCCTACTTGGATACCGCACTACAGTCCGCACATCAACCGGGCAACTCCTTACCTATTGGTATATGATACCGAAGCCGTCATCCCCGCTGAGGTAGAAATTTCATCTTTAAGAATCATACAAGAAGCTGAACTCAGTGATGCAGAATGGATAAGAAGCCACTATGAGCAACTAGCCCTCATAGATGGGAAAAGAATGAATGTAGTGTGTCATGGTCAAAAGGAAAATTCTCACCCAACTGGCAATGGCCTTATATGATTCACAGGGTACTAACAGGAGGAGCACTCATGCTCGTAGAGATGGACAGAGAAATTTGGCCAAAGACCATCAACTTAGATGTAGTTAAAAGGTACTATGTATAATCTATTTGCATTTCTTCATATGATGTAATTGAACTACGCTTGACCTAATTCCCGTTTAAGAGGGGATACGTAGGCAGCTCTGTGGGTTCGGTCACAATTCAATAAAATTTCCATTTTCTCCATAATTAGAAACTGGGGCAGAATTTTGAGGAGGACCCTTAAAATTCCGAAGCAAGTTCAGCCAACGATTCTATGCACGGTACAATCAGAAATTCGTCTAAATAAATGGGGCAGAATTTTGAGGAGGACCCTCAATATTCTATGTCAAGAAGGTTGCAATGTCTCTAATAGTGTCATAGTTGCCGGTTCATCTAATTGATTTCTTAATTTGCATATTACTATGTTTTGAAAAAACTATACACTCATATTTTTTCGAAAAATTTATTTCTAGCCAAATGCTACCCATGGTAATTCGAACATGACTCTAGTGCGGAGCGGAGCAAAGCAAGCAGACAAAGGCACGAACCAACCTTCCCTGCAAAACTCATGATTTTTCTTTGGATGCTGGAAGAAGGAATAGCCGCAGGTACGTGCGCACTTTAGAATCATTATCTTCACAACCACAAAGCTACCAGACCCATCTCTAGCTAAGAAACAATCCGATCTTACTTACTATTTGTCCACTACATGAGACTAAGCACTGTCTCAAATCCTGCATGAGGCTAAGCCCGACCTCTTCATTTGCATAAGGCTAAGCATTGCCTTCCGTCTGCATGAGACTAAGCACTGTTTCAAATCCTGCATGAGGCTAAGCCCTGCCTCTTCATTTGCATAAGGCTAAGCATTTCCTTCCGCCTGCATGAGACTAATCACTATCTCAAATCCTGCATAAGGCTAAGCCCTGCCTCTTTATTTGCATAAGGCTAAGCATTGCCTTCCGTCTCAAATCCTGCATGAGGCTAAGCCTTGCCTCCTTCATTTGTATAAGACCAAACATTGCCTTCCATTTGCACGAGACTAAGCATTGTCACAAATCCTGCATGAGGCTAAGCCCCGCCTCTCTATTTGCATAAGGATAAGCATTGCCTTCTCCTTGCATGAGGCTAAGCCCCGCCTCTCTATTTGCATAAGGCTAAGCATTGCCTTCTCCTTGCATGAGACAAAGCACTGTCTCAAAATCTTGCATGAGGCTAAGCCCTGCCTATCTATTTGCATAAGGCTAAGCATTGCCTTTTCCTTGCATGAGACTAAGCACTGCCTCAAAATCTTGCATGAGGCTAAGCCCTGCCTCTCTATTTGCATAAGGCTAAGCATTGCCTTCTCCTTGCATGAGACTAAGCACTGTCTCAAATCCTGCATGATGCTAAGCCCTGCATGTTTATTTGCCTAAGGCTAAGCTCTTCCTTCCCAGCACGAGACTAAGCATTGTTTCTCTTTGCATAAACACAAATGTTACTCTATTCTAAACCCTGCATTATTCTCTTCTTTCGGGGCTAAGCTTTGCACCCGATTCTACGTAAGACTAAGCCCTGTCTTGTTATTATCTCTCGCACCATGTCTCTGCATCTCATAGGTTGATATATAGTCAACTTGTCCTAAGGCGTCATAGTTCGAAGGAATCATCCTCATAGCCGGAAGACACCATGCCATGGCCTGAGGATCTCTTAATATTTAACATCATTATTCAAAGGCATCATGGTTCGGAGGCACTATCTTCATAGCCCGAGAACATCATTTCATGGCCTGCGAATCCTTTACCGCACAATTCATGGCCCGGGACATCATGGTCTAAGGACGTCATCCTCACCGTCCAAAGACAATCTCTATGGTCCAAAGGGAATTCACATCATGTTTAAATTTATATGCGCAAGTATCCATAACCGTTTTCAAATCCCAATTGATCCTAACCGGAATATTTTGTCTGCTCTTACAAATAACTCCACCGGTTCGTTCCACCTTTGGATCCAGAACTACACATGGCCTGATTCCTGTAAAACCAGGGATATGTAGGTAGCTCAAAAACCAGAGTGCGGCCTATATATTTCAAATAACTTCATTCGGTCAAAATCGATCATCATTTCTTTACCCCACAACTCTTTCATCCTTCCCGGGTAAAGTGGGGCAACTGTTGATACCAAATTTTTTCCTCATATTAAATATACATATATATTTTCAAAATAGTGCATATGCATCGTCACTAATTTATAGACACATACACGATTCTTTCATAATTTTCTATAATTTTAAAAGGTTTTAAATCAATTTATTCCTACATTTTTATTATATAAATACTCATTAATTGCATCACAAATTATTTTTATGATGATTTCATCATTTACACCTAGATTAGGTTTTAAATATTTTAAACATATTTGTCATAAATACATTTGCATTTTAAAGGCTAAAATTGCACATTTTGCAATAATAGCCTATATGTACTTATGTCAAAATAATCTTTTTATACTTTTATAGTATTAAAAAACTATTTTTATTTGTTTTATGTATAAATAATATTTTTTACTGTTTATTTATCATTTTTTACAAATTATATATTAATTTAATTGGGTATTTAAGTAACAATCCCTTTTCTTATTCATTTTCGGACCACCCAAGCCCAACTACCTAAATATACTAGCCCAGTTCGCCCAGCCCAAACCAAATAACTCCTAGCCCAATACCCATTTTTTACCCGACCCAAACCCCTTCCTTCAATCCTGGTCGTTGATCTTTCAAGATCAACGCCCCCTATTCCCCCCCCCCCCCCTTTTAATTTAACTCACCCTAACCCTAACTCCCCATTCTGTCTAAACCTCCTCCCTCAAACTTTTTCCTCTCCTCTTCTTCTGAAACCCTAAGCGCTGTCACCCCCCAATCTCCCTTCAATTCCAAGAAGATATGGAATCCATTGATGATTCTCTTACCGTATTGTTCCTCTATTGCTATTGGCTACTCGTTTATGTCATAACATAGTGGCTTGCCTAACATGGCAAGCCGATTTCCCTCATTCTGGACCAAATCTGGTTTGAATCTTCTCCCTTTTTCATCTATGTTCATTCTTCAACTCTGTAGGGTACAAATCTCTGAGATTTTATTGATTCTTTATTTGCCCTAAAGGTATGGTTTAGATCTTTCCAAGATCTGCTAAAAATTTTCTTATTTTTTGTTAAAAATCTTCTTTAATGTTTCCGCATATCTATCTATGAACATATTTTTGCGATTTTCGTTAAATATTTTCTGACTAATTTTACTCGCCCTAAAACTAGGGCTATGATCTTTTCAAGATCTATTATGGTTCTATTTTTGTTAAGTATCTTCTTTAATATACGTTTGTGTGCATTTTTGTGATTTTCGTTAAAATTTTCTGACTAATTTTACTTGTCCTAAAATTAGGGCTCTGATCTTTTCGAAATATGTTATGGCTCTATTTTTGTTGAATATCTTCTTTAATGTTCTTGTATATCTATCTATGTGCATTCTATTGTGATTTTCGTGATATTACTGACCAGTTTTACTTGCCCTAAAATTAGCAGATTTGTTATGGTTTTTATTTCTGTTAAATTTTTTTTTGATGTTTTCCTATATCTATCTATGTGCATGTTATTTTGATTTTCCTTCGATTATTCCGACTAATTTTACTTACCCTAAAAGTTAGGGTTTTCAATTCTTTATTGCATTTTCTGCACTAATTCTGTCTATCTATTTATGACTCTTGCCTTTAATTGTTACTCTAAACCTAAGAGTCCTTAATTCCCCAGATCTGTCTGATTCCCTAAATTACTGTGACTTTCATGTTATACGCATTTGTGTACCGTTATTGCTGGCTTACCTTAAATAATGTTTTGAGTTTTACTTCTTTAATTAATTGTTAGCTTTCCTTGTTTGATTGTTACCTTATTCAGGGACCCTATTCTAATGATATTTAAACCCCTCCCCTCTTTCCCATTAGAACAAGACTTAGAACTCGAGAATCCTCTCACTACTAAAAACTTATACTGCATACTGTTATTCTACTCTACTTTGATTCCCGGTCGGTTGGAAGCCAAGGCCAGAAATCTACTTGTTGTTTGCTGCTATTGATGATCATTGCCCCATTGCTTAACCTTTTTCTATTTCATCTGAACTAGTAAGTCACTAAAACTTCTCTACCATTTCAATTGTTCAATATGCTATTGTTATTAGACTCATTGCTCTATGTGTTAGACTTGTTTAACTTAGTAGATTAATCGATGAAACCTGTTAATTGCGTGCACTTAATGCTATCTTTAAGTGTGTTTAATATCTTTTCCTAAAACTAGTTCATCATGTATCTCTTAGTTTGTTGTCAAGTTTGTTAGTATGTTATTCCATTGATTCTGTGCTTGCCATGCTATTAGTTCTTATTAATAACTAGCATGTTGTTTGACTCATGATGATCAGTGAATGTCTTCTATATAGCTTGTCTTAATTTGAATTCTTTGCTGCCTTCGTGAAGCATGTTCTGGTCTGTTGTTAAAGTTTCAAACTTGTCAGTTTAAAACTTGTTAGTTTCAAAGTATTTGTCCCTGTTTATGTGTGTGACTCTACCCCTAAGCATGACTCCTAATCTTGTCCTGCACTCTTCTGAATCCCAAAACCTTTGCTGGCTGAAAGCCGAAATGATCTGAGTACTGTCCTTGGCCTTCTTGGTGTGAGAACTGCTCAGGGTTCTTATGAGACCCTCGTGAACTCTGACACACCAGGATTTGGTCCCTAATTTTCCTGGAATTGGTTCTGGTCTCTTACTCTAGTGTGAGCACTGCCCATGGTTCGTGAAGCCCCTGGGAACTCTGACACACTAGAGGATTGGGATTGGTATGCTTGTGCTTAAACAGAAGTGATTCAATCACCGTGGGGCTCTATCGCCACTGGCTTTTGGAGATGTTGTGGATTGAAGGGCCTGGCCCATCCAGATGTTGTTTTATGGGCTTGTTGTAGGCTCCTTATAGTCTATAGATTTTGTAACTTATTCATTTGATTCTGCCTGTAATAATTATTTGTAATAACAATTGGGGGGTGATAAAAAAATTGGGAAATGAGTTTATTTGATACTCTGTGGGTTGATAACATGACTATAGGTTTGCCATCGCATGCTAGATAATCTGCCTATAGAGATTTCACTCTGGTTCAAACAAGTTCTGCGAATATCTTGTTTACTTTGCTTCGCATGACTAGAAAAGATGCCTATAGAAAATGAAATAATCAAGTTTAAATTACAACATTCTCAGATCTGTTTCCTTAGAAATCATATTTATAGGCCTTAATCAAGCATCACACTTGCTTAGTTAATATGCATGCCTTTAGGAATTAATAAGCAGTCTCAATCACTAAAGGTAGAACTCACGCACATAGGGATAGTTATCATTTGTGTCAAATACTAAAACTGGATTCTGCATGGTGTCCTGCTAAATAACACTAGAAAGCATGCCTATAGAAGTAACCAAATAATTCTGAGCATTTCTGTTATCAACTGTCGAGTAATTCACCTAGATAATCCGTCTACAGGTTCAAACACTTTAATTGAAATCGATAGGCAATTACAGAACCACCTAGGAATTACTTTTCATAAATTGTCAGCATGTTTACAATCCAGAATCACGCAGAAATTATGTCTATAGGATCCAATATCCTCAACAGTTAAAATTGTTGACATGCCAATCTGTCTGCGTGCCAAAATGAGCCTTTATTTGCTCTTGTGTGAAAGTCCAACTTGTTTTGTATGTCGCCTAGATTTTTACAACTTTGAGAAACCTAAGTTGAGTCTAGAACCATCCAAAATAGAGGTCCCAATGCCTTCAGGACCATAGGTAAGGGAAGGGTAGTGCACGCATAGGACACGAGTTGGAATTGATTAAAGCGCTTTAGGTAATATAACTTGAAGATAGTAATCGGGTAGCAGGAGATGATAGTTTGTGTCTGCTGAATAATATGAGTAACACCCCCGTCTTGGGAGATTTACGAAGTATTATTTATGTTGAGTTCGGCTTGGACCCACCGTTGTTGACCTCTAGGAGTTCCTAACACCTTCTCATCGAGGTAATTTGAGCCCTTACCCGATCTTTGGTGACGCAACTAGTAAAACCTGAGTCATTTGCAATAGGTGCCCTAACGCATCTTAATCCGTTAGGTGGCGACTCTCTCAATAACCAATTCCTTCCCTTTTAAAGGAGTTGTCAATGTTGAAACCAGATTTCGCGAAAAAAAAGGGGCGTGATAGAGGGGAGACAGCGTACCGAGAATATAGAAGCTTCACCGGCTTTGTAACTTGTCCGAACCTTATTCTAAAATTAGGATAATGCTCTAACAAAAAAGAAGTCATGGGAAGCGCATGCTTCCCAAAAGATTTAGAAGACTCGGATAGAAGAAGGGTTTCGTAGCAGTTTTACACAATTCACAAAGTATAAAAGCAATAAAAAACGACATTTAGCACATTAGGCTCAAACACATAAAAATCAGACAATCATGAAAGCCAATCATAATAGTTATTCTAAGCTCGAATTGTGAACCCTGAACCAGAGATTTTGGGTTCTGATCCCCAGCTGAGTCGCTAGAGCTGTCACACCTCCTTTTTCCCGAGGGATAGGGAGTTTTTTCAATTAAAGTGACATTAATCGAAATGGAATTATTTATTAGATTCAGAGTTGCCAGTTGGAATAATTTATGGTGTCCCAAGTCACCTGTTTATTTTAAATCCCAAATTGAGGAGGTTTGACTCTGTTTTAAAGTCCGCGAAAACCAGAAGATCAGGTAAGGAATTCTGTTAACCCGAGAGAAGGTGTTAGGCATTCCCGGGTTCCGTGATTTTAGCACGGTCGCTCAACTATTAGTAATTATCCTAATTATTTGATTTAACACATATTTGAAACCTATTGTGAATTTTATCTTTTATCCTACATTTAATTATTTAATTGACCGCTTTTAGCATTTATAGAATTCGTTTGAACAAGACGTGATGTCGCGCACTCGTTTATTTTTGTACACATTACGAATCGCGCCACGTGAAACGCACCCGCGATTTACAACATGTTAATTTTTATTATTGTTTGAAGTTATGGTCGGGTCACATGAAATGCACACCCGAATTGGTATTTACGTATCGTGACCATGCCACGGAAATCGTACCTATGGTCATGATAATTCATTAGTTGTGCCTAAAGCAAACTACGATGGTTCATGAATTATTTAATTTTCTAATACTACTGATATAGAGCTAGCGTGTAGCTAAAAGGCAAACCCCAAAGATAGGCCCAAATATGATTCACGACACCTCAGACTCTTCTTTACGAGACCTTACCAAATCAATTCTATTGATAAGCAACACATCTGTATCTACTTATTACATAATTAATCATCCATAAATATACCAATCGAAATTAAACCAAGCTATTCATTAACACTACACATAATTGTGTACTTTAGTTTATTAAATCAGATCCAACCTTAAACTATATTAATGAACTCACTTCAATGATTTAAAGTGGCAAGATATAAAATACATCATTTTGTAAAACCATGATTTCAGTCAAAATGATCAAACAGATTAAGTTAGGAAAAAACCATTAAGTATAGGAAGGACATGCCTGCCAATACAACAACAGATCAGTTGAACGGAGTTCTGCATCTTTTAATGCAGTGTAAACTGCTTCAATAACTCCATATTAACACAGAAATGCCTCAACTCGTTTTATACAAGACGGATGGTAAGCCTTCAGACAACTCATCGGTGCCAAACCTACACCACTATAGAGTAGCGAGGATGGTCGATGCAGTTTTACCCAACAAGGCCGGAATATATTTCCACATGGAGTTAATTGATTTGAAATTAGGTATCTAACTAACTCTAGATGCGTGTGTTGTTCCTAATTGCACTTCCAAACATGATTGTGGTGATTCTACTTCTACTTCTATTTCTATTGTATGCTAAGATTAAAGCTAAGAAGAATATATTTGGTGATAGTTTTCAAGTGTTTAAAAGGACTATGGTAGTGACGTCCGCCTAGGTGAATAGCTAACGGGTATCAAGAATTTAGGGCAGGCTTGATTTGATTGGGGTCGTAATATAACCATCACACACAAGTACTCACTCTATTGCAGGGATGAAATAGTGTTTGCAACCACTAATTCTACAACTCAAGCATGAATTAGGCTAAATATCACTAACCCATAAACAATCAAACTCTAAAATTTAAGACCCATTAAATACCCACACTAGGGTTGGGTCACAACCCTAGCTATGGGTCTAGCTAATCATAATAATAGCAGAAATTAAAGATAAAGAGGAGATATAATCCATAATATTAAAGTAAAAGATGAAACTCTAATGTTTGAAGGTTAACCTTGTACAAAATTGCCTAAATAGGAAAACCTAGTCGTCTCACGTACTCAGCAGAAACATAACATAACCTAAAATTGACAAAAAGATCTATTTATACTAGGCTGAAATTTCCGGACAAAAATATCCATGCGGAGGTTTCGCGGCTATTTAATTTTGACCGCGGTCACTTTCTTGCTTTCGCGACAGCGTAATTTTGATCGCGGTCCGCGTTTCTTCACATTTGGTTCTGGGTTGAATCTTGTTTTGCGGACCGCGTAATTTTCACCTCATCTGTGTGAGAGACTTCCGCGGCCGCGTAATTTGGACACAGACCGCCCTTCTCATTTTTTCATCACTTGTGAACTCTCTGAATCTTAGCAACCGTGGTCCGCAGAATTCCAATCGCGGCCGCGGTGGTACTTTCGCGCCCGCCTCTTTTTGATGCGGTCCGCATTCATACTTGTGGACAAAAACCATCTCTCTGATTCTCCATTTCGCGGACCGCGTAATTATGTCTATGTCCGCGTTGATATTTTGCGGCCGCACTTTTCTGTCACGGTTCGCGTTCCACATCTCTTGGACCTGTCTTGGTCTTTGTTCAAGTTTTGACTCCTTTATGAATTGATCATGGCTACTTTGGCTCATTTTGAAAAATCCCTGCAAGCAAGCATATTAAGTTACTTTCCGGGAATATCTTCACACATCTTTGGCCCAAAACACAAGTAAAAGAGAGCAAATAATAGGCTAAATCCCTACTTATCAACTCCCCCGAACTTAAGATTTTGGTTGTCCTCAAGCAAATAAGGTAATTCCCTCCTCCACAAGAAAAAGAAAAGGATATTTCAGTTATCCTAAGGTGACTTCATCAAGCATCAATTTGGATTAACAATTATCCTCAACACAAATGAATTATCAACAACATCATGTTACGACCTTTTGAGTTCCATAGTTCTAATGTGACACTAGAGCATCAAGAGTTGACTCAATTCATCATGGAAGCTCGCTCTCTCACGTAGGTCATTGTGGATCCCAAAATCCTCCTCTTCTACTCTCCATGAGAAAATCTCACTTTTTAGAATATAACACTCAAAACAAGGATTGTGAAGAAGTGCGCTCATCACTCTCAAAAGAATGCCACAAGTCCAGCTCTAAGTACCATATGCTTGTCCCTTATGTACATCACCACTAATGTAATCTCACTAAACTTGAAATCATATAGGGCTTTAGCGGGGTTGTAATGAAGGCTTTGGGATCAAAGTAGGACATAATGAACTATGATGGTTTCATCTTTCCTTAAGTACTCACTTTTCTCATTTCGTCTCATACTTTCTTGACTCATAGAACCATTTTCTTCTTCCTAAGGGGAACTAGAAAGACACACTGTCACTCTTTCTTACTCATGACAATCAGTTTTCTCCTTTTCTCATCATTCCATGCCTTTCAACATTGCGTTCTTTGAATCCCTTCAACCTTCACTTTCTTTTTGATCTATGTCTTTTTGACTTTTCTTCCTTTTCTTTGCCTTTCCTTTTCACTAATTCTTTTTATTCTTTGAAACTTTCATCACTTTTAAATTCCTCGTCTCTCCCCCAAACTTATAATTTTGCCAATTGTTCATCATGAATGCTAAGGAAAGATTGGGTACCAAGAGAGGGTCATTATAAAACGGATAAAGGCTTGTAATGTGGATATTGCATGAAAAGGCTTAGGCTCAATGGGGTTGACTAGGTTCATCATATTTGTAGGCTACGGAAGCTTTCAAATTTCAAATGGGACCAAGGAGATCCTACAATCACTTCTCAAGTCGAGCTACACTTAAAATTTCACCTAGAGAAATATTCAGGGCAAGTTCTAGAGTTATTGGTACGGGACTTGGACTTGTAATTCAATACCTCACCTATAAATCTACTGGATTGTTAAAGAGAGCATAGTTGAGGGCCCACAACAACCCTATCTAAGATTGAAGATCACAAATGGCTCAAAGAAACCACTCGATGATTATTTTAGTCTAACTCAAGAGTCTAAAGGTCACAACTAGAGCTATTATTTGTGAATCAACTTGTCTCTAACCATGAGGTCGAAGGTAAATGTGTTAGTACCAAGTGAAGTCTTCTCGAGAAACTTTTATTCATTACTACTATATATCAAAGCAAAAACAAAACAGACTCAATCCCTTAAGAAGGTTGTCATGCCATCCATCGTTGGGAAGGGCCACCCGGTTCACACAACATCCACCTTTGGAAAGAACCGTGGCATTAAGAAAACCAAAGACTTATTGATCACGCAAAATGCAAAAAGAAGCTAAAAACTTAAAGAGAAGCTACTAAAGGAAATAAGAATCTAAGTTATTAAAGAAAAATACGAAAGAAGTTATGAATTAAACTACGGAAAGTAAAATGAATATGTACAATAATGGAGTAGAACAAATATATACAAAACAGGAATGAATATATACATCGAATGGTAAGTTATGTACATACCAAAACTAAAAAATAACGAAAGTGAAAATAACAATAAATAAAGAGAAAGAAAAATAGTATCATAGTTATTACATACCAATCTCCTCAAATCATAACCAAATCAAAATGGACCACCCCCCAAATAAAAGATAACATTGTCCTCAATGCTAATATCAAAATAAGATCAGGGAAGGGTTAGAGAGTAAAGAAAACTCCCTATGTGGTCTTTGTCTGCATGGGTCAGGCATATGAGTGGGGTCCTCGGACTGCATAGGATCATCATCTCCCTCCGAGTCCTCTAATTGGATCTCCAAATCCTCTGACTGAGGAACCACAAATCCTCTAACTGGCTCTCTGTCTGCCTCATGCTCTACTGCATGTGCTGCTGGGGAAGTCTCCTTCATAAGCAAGTCTAGTGGGATATCTCCAGTAGAAGTGAACTTCTCTACCTCCTTCTTCAGCTTCTCTACTAACTCCTTTGAGGCCTGAGTCTTCCTCATTTTCTTGACCTGCTTGCCTAGATCCTTGATCACCTTTCCATGAGCATCCAAAGTCTCCAGGATCTTCTTTTGGTTGTCCAAGAGCTTCTTCTGGTTGGCTAGAATCTCCTTCAATGAATCCTCCACTGATGGAGGTACCTGAAGTTGTGTTGGGTCTGATTGTGTTGTGACTGCACTGAATAAGACAGATAACTTTGACGTAGCTGCCTGCATCGAATTGTTGAGGCTGGATAATGTTTGAGAAAATCGTAGTGCAGTCTGGGGGTATGTGGAAGATGAGGTCACAGATACTGGGGCGGTGATGGATAGCCCGGATGAAGGAGGAGGCATGGCAGCTGAAGAACCCTCTGTTGTGAAAGGATCTGACCCGGTGGCCACTACCTTTGGCTCTTCAGACTGACCAATGGAGGTAGTAGCTTTTCCTTTGTCCTTTGGGTTATCTTCTCCTTGAAGGTTGTACCAAGAGAAGGGCTTCTTTGGCTTTACCTTTGTGTCATAGTGCCTTCCCTCTACCCCTTGGTCCTGGAGATACATAGTGATGAAGTTGGGGTCGGGGTAGGACCTTTCTTCTTTCCCGATTGTTTTGGAGATGTTTTGGGACATGAGGTTCCCCATGTTGATTGGATACCATGCCATGATGGAAGCTATTAGGATCGCACGGGAAAGTGGGATGGCACTATCATGCTGGGATGGATCAAGCCGGCTGCAAACAAATGTGCACCACCATTTGGCTTCAAAGCTGAGGGTGTTTCTGGCAATTAGGACTCCAGCTGTGGGCCAGGCCGGTGTTGTCCCTAGGATGACTATCACCTCTGCTAGCCATGGACGGACAACTTCATCTAATGCCAACTTCTCTAAGTAGTTGAACAACTTCCACATCTTCAAACCCGTCATATTTGTTCAATGTGTTGCTATCAAACCCCATCTTCAGGTTTCAGGTAGGCCTTCTCACGCACGAACCTGTCAGCCCAGACCTCGGGCTTTCTTGACCTGGCCAACCCCCCCACATAGGTATCACCTCCTCTCCCGTCATCCGGTACCTCATCTTCATTATCTATATTAATAGGAGCAGCTGTTGAGGTCGGAGTTGCAGCAGGTGGGGAAGATGGCTCCGATGCCTCACCACCTCCTTCTGATCCATCAAACGACCCAGAAGAGGAGGTACGTTCATTGACCAGTCTGAAAGGTTTTGATTGAGCCTTGGGTTGTTGTTGTGCAGATTCTCCCTCGGAAGTCTCCCGGGATGTGAAGTATTCACTCGTGTCCGAGGAGTCAGCCGGAAGTCTCAGAGGGGTGGCCTTTTTGCTAATAATTCTCTGAGTTGCTAAGCGAAAAGCTTGCTTCTCTTTGCCCCGGCCTCGGGAGGATTCTGTCTTCCCTTTTGATTTGTCTGGTCCACCACGTGATCGCACCATTTTTTGCAACACACAAGTAGTGAAAGATCATCAGAATTTGGGGAATTAATCCTTAAAGCACTATAGATGAAATGAATAACAGTGCTTCTCAGAACAGGGTACCGCGGACCACAAAAAAGTGAACGCGTCCGCGGAATGCCCATTGGGGACCGCATAAAAGTGAATGCGGCCGAGAAGAGGTATGATTCAGACTACTGACTCTCTGAACTTGGACAAACACGGATGGAAAAAAATTGGACGCGACCACGAATGACCAACCGCGGCCCGCGATAAAATGAACGCGGTCGCGAAAGCAAGTAACAGACCTTCTGAAGTTCAAAAGCGCGGATCGCGAAAACTTGAACGAGGCCGTGAAGGACCAACTGCGGACCGCATAAAAGTGACTGCGGGCGTGAAATTATATCAATACTCAGTAATAAAAAGCTAGGGTATCACAGATTGCGAAAAACTAAATACGGTCGCATACCCTACCGCAGACCTCGGAAAATTGACCGCGACTGCGAAAATGCGACTGGTACTGACGAACACTTTAACCTAGGGTTTTCACTAAGTGTGCAAAAACAAGTTCAATTAACATGCAAAGTTACTAACCCAGCCCCCATTAGGCATACAAACACTACCCACATGTATTAGAACAACAATTAATCATTAATTTGACATTATGGCATGCATCTAACCCTAACTAAAAAGAAAATTTAAAATAAAGAGAAAAGAAAAAAGGAAGATAAAATCACATCATGGAATTGAACATATCAGTTGTAAAATTGTAGTAGGAAATGAACTCTTAATGTGAATGAGATGGAAATTGAGAATAGGATAAGATGATCAGTGCTTTTTGTGTGGTGAAACTTTAGGGTTCGAAAAGTGTATAATGTTTAAGGAACCCTTATTTATACTTAGAAAATGTGGAACCCACCGCCTTACCTGAGAACGGCCGTGAAATTTTGTCGCGGTCCGCACTTGGTTACCTTATGTAGAGAAGCTTCAAGCATATGGGTGCGGTCCGCGGAATAACGGCCGCGGTCGCGAAATTCACCGCAGTCCGCCAAAATATGAACGCCGCCGCGAACTCTGAAGGATATTTGACAGTCCAACTTCAGAGAGTTGGCAGTTTTTCTCATTTCATTACGTGTCCGCACACAAAAATGTGTGGCCGCGAAATGATCACGCGGTCCGTGAATTTATGGGCACGGTCCGCAAACTTCCAACACTTAGCCAAATTTTTCTGTCAAAACCCTGCACTGCACAACCAATTCCTACACAAACTTCACAACCAGTTAGTCCAAAACAATGCCTAATCTAAGAAGAAAATCAAAAGAAAGAAAAACACATGGGTTGCCTCCCAAGAAGCGCCTGATTTAACGTCGCGGCACGATGCATGTTACCATCATCACTTGAAATGGATCAAGGCCACCACATGGCCTTCATCAAACTTGCCAAGGTATTGCTTCACTCGATGCCCATTAACTCTGAAGATCTCACCATTCTTGTTTTTCAAATCAAGAGCACCGAAAGGAGTTACATGTACCACTTCAAAAGGGCCACTTCATTTTGACTTGAGCTTTCCCAGAAACATCTGTAACCGAGAGTTGAATAGAAGAACCAAGTCACCCTCCTTCAATTCTTTGTTCCAGATATATTTGTCATGTAAGTATTTCATCTTATCCTTATACAAAACGAGCTGGAATAAGCATGGAACCGGAACTCATCAAATTCATTTAGTTTCTCTACCCGGAGATTGGCAGCTACATCTCATTCAAGGTTCAACTTCTTCAGCGCCCACATGGACTTGTGATCTAATTCAAATGGAAGATGGCATGCTTTCCCAAATACCAAGTGGTACGGAAACGTATCAATTGAAGTCTTGTAAGCAGTTCTGTAGGCCCACAAAGCATTGTCAAGTTTCCTTGACCAATTAGTCCGGTTTGCATTGACAGTCTTGGATAATATGCTCTTTATCTCCCTGTTGGAGACCTCAACATGTACACTTTCCTGGGGGTGATAAGGGGTTGACACCTTATGATTGACACCATACTTGGAAAGTAAAGTGTCGAAGGCTATGTTGCAAAAATGAGAACCCCCGTCACTAATGATATCCCTTAGTGTGCCGAACCTTGTGAAAATATTTTTCTTTAAGAAAGACACTACACTTCGTGCCTCATTGTTGGGCAAAGCCACAGCGTCAACCCATTTGGAAACATAATCAATAGCAACAAGAATATAAATTTTCCCACATGAACTCACAAATGGCCCCATAAAATCGATGCCACACACATCGAAAATATCAATCTTCAAGAATAGTGGTGAGGGGCATTTCATTCTTCTTGGAAATTCCACCAGCTCTTTGGCACTCATCACAACGCCTAACAAGCTCTCTAGCGTCTTTGTACAAGGTAGGCCAATAGAATCCACAGCTTAGGACCTTTGTAGCAGTTCTCATCCAACCATGATGACCATCATAGGGCGAGGAATGGAAAGCTTCAAGGATACTCAATTGCTCTTCTTTCGTAACACATCTCCGGATAACACCATCATTGCAAATCTTGAAAAGATATGTATCGTACCAATAATAATCCAAGCAGTCCCGTTTGAGCTTCTTCATTTGGTTAGAAGAGAGCTCACTGGGGACAATGTCGGTCACAAGAACGTTAGCCACATCGGCGAAACCATGGCATACCATTCAAAGACACGGAGATGAGTTGTTCATCCGAAAACAAATCATTAATTTCGAGGCCATCATGGGGCCTCCCCTCCTCTTCCAAGAAGAAAAAATGGTCCACCACTTGGTTCTCACTCCCTTTTAGGTCTATGATTTCAAGGTCAACTCTTGTAGAAGAAGAACCCATCTCATCAATCTAGCCTTAGAGTCCTTTTTATTCATCAAGTAACGAAGTACCGTATGATAGGTGTGTACAATCACTTGGTACCCATGAGGTATGACCAGAACTTTTCCACGGCGAAGACAATGGCTAATAACGCTTTCTCGATCATCGTATAGTTGACTTGGGCGTCGTCCATTGTTTTGCTTGCATAATAAACCAGATGAAATATCTTGTTGATTATTTACCCCAAAACCGCTCCTACCGCAACGTCTCTAGCATTGCACATGAGCTCAAATGGTAAGCTCTAATTGGGTGCGGTAATGATGGGAGTGGTAGTCAATCTATACTTGAGAAGCTCAAAATATTTCATTCAATCATCATTGAACACAAACTTTGCATCTTTTTCCAACAACTTGCACAAGGGGTTCACCGCTTTTGAGAAATCCTTGATGAACCTTTGCTAAAACCACACGTGACCAAGAAAGATCCTTACTCCCTTGACGGAAGTAGGAGGAAGGAGTTTTGAAATCACTTCAATTTTTGCTTTGTCCACTTCAATACCGTTCTTTGAGATCTTATGGCCGAGGACATTGCCCTCCTCGACCATAAAGTGGCACTTTTCCTAATTAAGCACTAAGTTGGTCTCTTCAAATAAGGCCAACATTTGTCAAGAATATCCAAACATTCTTCAAAGGAATCCCCCACAACACTGAAATCATCCATGAACACCTCGAGGAAGTCCTCCACCATATCCGTGAATATTGCCATCATACACCGCTGAAAAGTAGCTGGTGCATTACACAAACCAAACGGCATCCGTGAGAATGCAGATGTGCCATACAGACATGTGAATGTGGTTTTCTCTTGGTCTTCCGGTACAATAAGAATCTGGTTGTACCTGGAGTACCCATCCAAAAAGCAATAATAAGCACGCCTTGCAAGTGTATCCAACATTTGATCAAGAAAGGGCAATGGAAAATGGTCTTTGCGGGTCACTTTATTCAGTTTTCTATAATTCATGCATACCCTCCAGTGGGGATCAACTCATTTTTCTAGTGGGGATTAACTCATTTTTCTCATTTGTGATCACAGTCATGCCCCCTTCTTCGGGACACATTGTACGAGCGAAATCCATGAACTATCCAAAATAGGGTACACAACCTCTGCATCTAGCCACTTGATAATTTCTTTCTTGACGACCTCTTGCATGACCTCATTCAACCTCATTTTATGTTCCACGGAGGGTTTGGCATCTTCCTCCGGTATGATTTTGTGCATGCAAAAGGCGGGGCTTATACCCCGAATGTCAGACAAAGTCCATCCTATTGCCTTCTTCCTTTTTGAAGCACCGCAAGGGTGGAGTCTACATGCACGTTAGTTAAGCACGAAGAAAGAATAACAGGTAATGTGGAACAAGGGCCTAAGAACTCATACATTAGGTGTGAAGGCAAAGACTTCAACTCCAATGTTGGTGGATCCTCGATTGAGGGCTTTGTTGGTGGATTCTTCCTGTTCTCAAGGTCCAAGGAAAGTTTACGGGGCCCATATGTGTAGGATCCCATTTCGTGCAAAGCATTTGCACATTCTACCAAGCCTTCCTTCTCATCCTCATCATGATTTAACAACACAGCTTCCAAAGGGTCTTCCACATTGATCATAGCACTCGTGTCATCAATAATCACCTCCATCACATGATCCACAAAAGAGCATACTTCGTTGCTATTAGGCTGCCTCATTGACTTGCACACGTGGAACACAACGTTTTCATCGCCCACCCGGAAGGTGAGTTCCCCAACTTCCACATCAACCAATGCTTCCTTGTTTCTAGGAAAGGTCTCCCCAATATGATTGGCACCTCATAATCAACTTCGCAGTCGAGAATCACAAAGTCTGCGGGAAGAATGAACTTGTCGACCCAAACTAGTACATCATTAATTATACTCAGCGGCCTCTTCATTGTCCAATCCGCCATTTGCAACCTCATGGAAGTAGGTCTTGGTTGCCCAATACCCAATGTCTTGAACACAGAATATGGCATCAAATTAATGCTTGCTCCCAAATCACACAAGGCTTTAGCGAAATCGGCACTACCAATAGTGCACGAAATTGTAAAGGCACCGGGATATTCTAACTTTGGAGCCATGGAATGCACAATGGAACTCACTTGATGCGTCATTTTGATCGTCTCACAATTCATTGACCTATTCTTTGTTACCAAGTCCTTCATGAACTTGGCATATCCCGGCATTTGTTCAAGAGCTTCAACCAAAGGCACATTGATGGACAAACTCTTCATCATATTAATAAATTTTTTGAATTGGTTTTCAATGTTTTGCTTGGCGAGCCTTTGAGGATATGGTGGAGGAGGCCTTGGCAAGGGAGTCTTGGCTTTGGGCATTCCCGTTTTTGTTATGTATATCACATGATCCCTAGACGGGTTCACATCATTTTGAGTCTCCTCCACAGTGTCATCTATGTCTATCCTCACCTCATCATTCAAATTCTCATCATTCACTTGCACATCAATGTTTGGTTTGTCATCATCTTGAAACACAACATATTCACTCACAATCTTCTTTGGATTAGAGGTACTAGCAACACCACCTCTACCGCGCTTGTGGTCACCGCCATAGCATGGCCCATATTGTTCCCACCCTTCGGGTTTACTACCATATCACTTGGAAGTGCCCCCTTAGGGCGAGTATTCAATGCTTGAGAAATTTGACCCATTTGTACTTCCAAGTTGCGAATGAAAGTATTGTGGGAGGCTATTTGGGCATCGGAGTCGGCATTTCTTTCCATCATTTGCATGAACGTACTTTCTATCCGCCCATCTCATTATTTGATGAACTTTGTCCTTGAGATGGATATGGAGGCAGGTTGTTGGGTTGTTGATACATCGGGGGCCTTTGAAAGCCCGATCCCCCGTTGCCTTGGTTATTATTGTTCCAACCCCCTTGGTTTCCATTGCCTCCCCAATTGTTATTGTTGTTGCCACCCCAATTGCCTTGGTTATTTCCTTGATTCCCCCAGTTTTGATTGTTGTTCCCCCAATTGTTCGGATTGTTGTTGTTGTCACTATTCCAATTCCCTTGGCCTTAGTTGCCCCATTTTTGATTGTTCCCTTGTGATCTCCATTGTTGATTTGGAGCACTGCTCCGTTGACCTTGGTAGTTATTGGCATATAAAAATTTCCTCACTTTGATCATCATAAGGATCGTCTTGATTGTAACCAGTACCACTTTGCGCAAATTGATCTTGATTTTTTTGCACTTGATGACCACATTGTCTCCTCTTGTTGACCATTACATTCACTCCTTCCATGGCGTTTACTTGCTTTGGCCCCTGAACCTGCTGAAGTTGAGCTTTTGGTAACTGATTCATAGTAGTTGTCAACTCTGATATGGCTTGTCCGCGATCATGAAGTTCCTTGTGAAGGTGCATGAAATTAGGGTCACCCTGAGGAAGGTTTGCCCGACTTTGCCAAGTTGAGGAGGTGTCCGCCGTCTCATATGGAATTTCACATGCTTCTGAATATGGCGTGTTCATGAAGTTACCCCCTGCCAGCTGATTCACCACACACTGGTTGGTCGTGTTGATACCCCTATAAAATGTCTGCTGGATCATTGCTTTAGTCATATCATTGTTGGGCATTCTTTTACCATTGTCTGGTACCGCTCCCAGATTTCATGTAAGGGTTCATTTGGCTCTTGTTTAAAGGCTAAGATCTCATCCCTCAAATGTTTCCATATGTCCCGGAGAGAAAAACTTTGCTATGAACTTTTCAGCCAACTCATCCCAAGTGGTGATGGAATGGTTGGGTAGCCTCTCGAGCCAATCCAAAGCCTTCCCTCTACGTGAAAATGGAAAAAGCCTCAATCTCAGAGCGTCCTCAGATACATTCGTCTGCTTGCTCCCCCAGCATGTGTTTACAAAACCTTTGAGATGCTTGTATGCGTTCTGATGGAGAGCTCCAGTGAAGAAACCCCTTGGCTCCAATAGAGTCAGCATGACACTGGTTATTTGAATTTCCCGCCCGAATCCGGGGTGGAATTGCACTTGCGTAGCCTTCATTGGGTAGAACCCGATGTGCTGCCCTTGGAGGAGGCGGGGGAGGGTTTGGAACGTTGTCATGAGGCGGGCGACCTCTTATTTGGACTTGAGGTTCTAGATTAACCTCATTCGCATCATTGTCATCTACCTCCTCCCCAAGTGGAATATGTCCGAGAGCTCCATTATGAGCCATTTGGTACCTAAAGCAATTGACACGCAAAAGTTAGAAAAACGGAAGGAAAGAAAAACAAAACACACAAATAGTTAGATAGATAGCTAAAATTGTCTAACTCCCCAGCAATGATGCCAAAAATCGATCGGTGCCAAACCTACACCACTATAGAATAGCGAGGATGATCGACACAGTCTTACCCAACATGGTAGGGATCCATTTCCATAGAAAGTTAATTGATTTGGAATTAGGTATCTAACTAACTCTAGATGTGTGTGTTGTTCCTAATTGCACTTCCAAACATGATTGTGATGATTCTACTTCTACTTCTATTTCTATTGTATGCTAAGATTAAAGCTAAGTACAATATTTTTGTGATAGTTTTCAAGTGTTTAAAAGGACTAGGGTAGTGACTTCCGCCTAGGTGAATATCTAACGAGTATCAAGAATCTAGGGCAAGCTTGATTTGATTGGGGTCGTAATACAACCATCACACACAAGTACTCACTTTATACCTCTCGGTAGTTTGAGTGATTTTGCCCAATTTGGCTTTCTCAAGTCCAAATGGGTGTTCATGCAATACGAGTGATATTAGCTCAAGTCGGGTATTACTATATCTAGGTTTAACCCTTTAATTGGGGCTATCAAATTTTTTAGTTCACTCCAATTCCTTGTTAGCCTAATTTTTCTAGACTTAGTCCTTCTTTCTCAAGAAGAGCCTAAGTCATAAAGGCATAAAATTGTGTTTGCAATCACTAATTCTAAAATTCTAGCATGAATTAGGATAAATATCACTAACCCATAAACAATCAAGCCCTAAAATTCAAGACCCATTAAACACCCACACTAGGGTTGGGTCACAACCCTATGGGTCTAGCAACTCATAATAGTAGCAGAAATCAAAGATAACGAGGAGATATAATCCATAATATTAAAGTAAAAGATGAAAATAAAATGTTTGAAGGTAAATCTTGTACAAAATTTCCCAAATAGGAAAACCTAGTCGTCTCACGTACTCAACAGAAACATAACATAACCTAAAATTGACAAAAAAATCTATTTATACTAGGTTGAAGGTTTCTGACAAAAATACCCCTGCGGAGGTTTCGCGGTCGCGTAATTTTGACCGCGGCCGCGTAACTTTGATCCCGGTCCGCGTTTCTTCACATCTGGGTCTGGGTTGAACCTTGTTTCGCGGACCGCGTAATTTCCACCGCGTCTACGTGAGAGACTTCCGCGGCCATGTAATTTAGACGTGGACCACCCTTCTCATTTTTGCATCCACTTGTGAACTCTCTGAATCTTAGCAACCGCGGTCCTCAGAATTCCAATCGCGGCCGCAGTGGTACTTTCGCGGCCGCCTCTTTCTGACGCGGTCCGCGTTCATATTTGTGGTAAAAAACCATCTCTGTGATTCTCCATTTCGCGGACCGTGTAATTATGTCCGCATCCGCGTTGATATTTTGCGGTCGCACTTTTCTGTCGCGGTCCGCGTTCCACATCTCTTGACCTAGTCTTGGTCTTTGATCATGTTTTGACTTCTTTGTTAGTTGATCATGGCTACTTTGGCTCACTTTGAACAATCCCTGCAAGCAAGCATATTAAGTTAGTTTCCGGGAATACCTTCACACATTTTTGGCCCAAAACACAAGTAAAAGAGAGCAAATACTAGGCTAAAATCCCTACTTAACAACAACCCCTAAAAATATGAACCTCGAACCGAAAATACGATGCGACTTTGCACTGAAACCCTCGCCGGAACTCAACAAGCCTCTAGCTCGCCGGAAACTTGGCGACAAACAGACTGAAAACGAGCTATTGTGGCTGCTTTTTACTGGTTATTGGGGTTGATTTCTAGCAGATTTCATGGCTATTGCCAGGTGTCGATTTTTCTTAGGTTGAAGAAGAAGGAGCTGCTCTTTTTTTAGATCTAGTTTTCGTGTTTCTGCTTGCTCTCTGTGTGTTTTCCGGATCTGTTCCTCCGTCTCAATTTCTTTCCTCACCCTTTTTTTTTGCTATTTTTCTTTTGTTCTCTCTTTGGTGTGTGTGTGTGTTGTTCAGAGAAAGAAGTGATGAATCTCTGGGGGGAGGGGGGGAGGCATGCGCTGCTCAGGGGTGTAGGAATTTAGTTTTAATTTTGATTATAAAAGGGTTGTGGGTTAGGGAAGGGGTAAATGGGCTGAAGGGAGGAGTGGGCTGCCAGAATTTGGGCTCAAGTTTGTGCCAAATTTGCCTTTAAAGTGGTAATTTAATTCTACAAAGCTAAAATATTAATTTCTTTTCCTAAAATAACATACTATAAAAATGTAAAACCAATCTTAATTAACTTAAAACAACTATATTATGACATGAAACTATTTTTTAGTATTTTAAGGATTATACTAAAATAAAAATGGGTTAAAAATAATATCTTTCTAAGAATACCTAATACCTGAATTAAATAGAAAAAGTGAAACTATTTTTGTATTTTTGTGCTTTAAAAATAGAATTAAAATTAATAATAAAGTGAAATCCAATAGAAATAAACTCAACTAAATATTCTAAAAATATTAGGACTATTAAAAGTAATTATAATGTGCAGGTCAAAAATTACATGCTTACACCTGCATCTGATTAAGGTCAAATATATGTTAGTTAACCATGGATCGCAAAAGTCTGTATATAAACTGTTGGTTTTTTTTATCTAATTAGATGAGATGAGTGAATGAGAAATGGAGGGAAAAGATTAGGAGGGAAATGAAAAGTTTGAAATAGTTTCCTTTACTAATGCACTTTGTCCTTCATCGGAAAAAGGAAAGGAAATCTTTGTGTTTATATAGAGAAGCACATCTTCTAGCTCTTAAAGAGTTACGAAGAAGTGGTGGCTCGCGCCGTCGTTGCTTGCTCGGCTTTGGCATCGGCTTGATATGATTGATTTCTCTTCTAATATTTTTTTGCGAAATTTTAATTTAAAAATTTGCGGTTCCCAACGGTCGTTTTGAGTTTAATATTCACGACCATACTTCTGCCAAAATGGTACCTCATATGAACAGGTACCTTCGCACATATTCAACCCAGACTGTTTGGCTATAAATTAGGAGGTTTCGCCTCATTTTTCAGCACCAAAATCTACACACTCTCCCCTCTCTCTTCTACATTTTTGCATTATTTTCAAACAAGAAAAACATAAGTATCAGTGTGGTTTATTGTCGTTTGTTGAATTCGACGAGGTTCTGTAATTTCCATTGCGGTATTATCAGGGGCGAAGCTACATATCATTAAGGGTGGTCAATCGACCACCATTCGTCGCAAAATTATACTGTATATATAAGTAAAATATTAGATTTTAGAGGTATATAACATATATTGAACACCCTTTATTGGGGATTTTTTTTTACTTCTATCAAGTTTGAACACCCGAGATGAAATTTCTGGCTTCGCTACTGGGTATTATAGAATAGTTGTTCCGTTCTATCCTGGGAGGAACTAATCCAGCAATCTTGGGCAACAGTGAGGGGATTAAGTTCCTTAAGAAAACACAATTTTCTGTTGGGCTCGAAACATTATTCATCTTATTCTATTTATATCTTTTGGTTCTGGTTTCGTTTATTTTGCAGATATTATATATTCGAATAAGACACTAACATAAACATATCTCATGCATCTCGTGGATGACGTAAATACCATACAAATAGTAATATCCACTCACTTTGCAAAACTAATCCCATCCCTGTTTCGATACATCCATGAGAAAAAAACAAAACTAACAGAACTATCCCCTCCTCAGACATTATTTAACTACATTATTTTCCTCCATTCTATTATTATTATCATCTTATTATTTTACTCTTTAGAATTTAATCCTAACGATCCTCTAAATACGTTAAACCAAAAAGGTTTGCATGAACTTTTCATCCTATTTTCCTTGTTGCACCGTCTCTCTCGCTCTCCCATTCCCACTTTCACTCCCGCTTACTTCTATATATATACATGATCCATGAAGATGTCAGGTAAATAAAATATATTGCGTAATTGAAAAAGAAAACTTTAAAAATAAAAAAACAAAAAAAAAAACAAAAAGGGATTGGGGCTGTGTAAAATAATTTGTGGTTCTTTTGTAGATTTCCTCTGTTTGTCAATCTGAACACAGAGCCATGGCAAAGTTTTCCAAGAATTCCATGGTTCTGTGCTTTTGGTTAGTCATTGTTTTTGTAATCTCTGGTGCAAATGCTGTTAGGCTTAAGAAATTTGATCACCCCCCTAAAGGTGATGGCACACTTAACTTCTTGGTTCTTGGTGACTGGGGAAGAAAGGGTACCTTTAATCAATCTCACGTAGCTCACGAGGTACCAATTTTCTTATCTTTGGCTATCATCAATTTAATTTGGAATTTCTGATAATGAATTGTGTGAACAACTCATCTAAAAGCTTAATCTAGAAAGAGTTCACTTTTAGTTTCCACATGCGTCGGCCTGATCTTTTTATGGGCCTAAGTACATGGAAATTCAGAGGGTGGTGGTCAGGGGCGGAGCTAGATGGTTAAGTACGAGTTAGGCCGAATTCAATAGCTTTCGTCAAAATCCTATTATTGTATCGAGAGATCTATCAAATGTGTACGAAAATTAAATTTAGAACCTAGTTACCGACATTTGATGTCACTACCCTAGAAGTTAGAACTCTTAAAGTTCAAAGTATGGCTCCGCCTTTGGTAGGGTGAAGTTTGAACGCATGACTTATGTCAGCTATGCTACTATTTTGCATTAGTTGGTCACAGAGGCGGATGTATAGCCCAAATCATGGGGCACGTGAACTCATGATCTTTCCATCAAATTAGGTATTTTATGTACAAACTTCCTAGAATTTGTCTAATATTATGTGTTGGCACTCATGCTTCAAAAAGACTGAATGATGCAATTGGTTGAATATTGATTTATTCACCTAGAGGAACACGGATCAATTCCACTTAATACTTTTTCTTTTCACCTTTTTAGTGGTGCAACCATATTCACAAAATCCTAAATCCGCCTCTAGTTGGTCACACAATTCAACATTTTATTGATAGTTTTTTATATATATATAATGAGCTTGTTTCACGAAAAAAGGATCTAAGCAAAAGTACTGAATAAACTTGTTTTGGATGCAGATGGGAAGAATCGGAGAGGAGCTAAACATTGATTTTGTAGTGTCAACTGGTGATAATTTCTATGATAACGGATTGACAGGGGTGCACGATCCAAATTTTGTAGAGTCATTTACTAATATATATACAGCAAAGAGCTTGCAGAAACAATGGTATAGTGGTAAGGTCCCAAATATGTTATAGATACAAATAAACACACTGCGATTTTATGACATTTTAATATGTCTGAAATTTGTCTTAAAATTGTAATTTTCTGCAGTATTAGGCAATCACGATTACAGAGGAAATGTAGAAGCGCAACTCAGTCCTTACCTTAGGAGAATTGATAGCAGATGGCTTTGTTTAAGGTCTTTCATTGTTAATGCAGGTGCATAATCTCTTCTTTTCTCAGTCTTAAATTTTCTATTTATTAAGTTAATTTATATGTCTGTAGTTCCGACACTAACAAAAAAAATTATCCTTTTTATTGTTCGAAGAAATTGCTGAAATATTCATGGTGGATACAACTCCATTCGTACAAGATTATTTCACGAATCCTAAGGATCATACCTATGATTGGCGAGGCGTGATCCCTCCACACACATACACTGCAAACATATTAAAAGTAAGTTGAATTTATGATTTTCTAATTATGTTTAGTATGTAGTAGGTGTTGGGCTCATGCCCATATTGTCCAGCCAAAGGCCCAATGGCCTAATCCTATTCTGTTTTGGTTTCCATTCCTATTTGGAATTGGATTCGATTTTGTATTCCTATTTAGAGTTGGTTTTGCTTTAAGAGAAAGCACCACTCATTATCTATAAATAGGACAACTTTGGAGGATTATTCAATGCTCAATTGATACAAGTCTTTGAAAGACTTAAGCACATAAGAGTGGTTTTTGAGAGAGCTTTCATCAAGAGAGAAGAGAGAAGAAAAGTATTTGTTTTGCTGCAGTTTCTTTATTCCGACCAGCGAACTTCAAATCACGTTTGCCGATCCGTTAACCGTTGGATCGAGCTGAAATTTTTACTGAGTGTTCGTAACATCTTAGTCTTGGATTTGAACGGTGGAGATCGGATTTGGAGGCCCATAGAATCTGATTTCGAGCCTCGAACAGCAGCTTCGTGTTGTGGATTTTTTTTTTTCAATTGATTAGTTGTTGCTCTTGTTGCTATTGTTGCTCCGTGTTTGGCACTTATTGTGTAGCCAATTTGGAGAATTTTTGTAACCCTCTTATTATTATAGTGGAGCTTTTTGGATCTTTGTGATCCCGTGGTTTTTACCTTCGACTTGAAGGGTTTTCCACGTTAAAATTTGGTGTTCATTATCTTCTTTACTTTCGGGTTCGCCTCTTTCTCGACATAACAGTGGTATCAGAGCCTTGGTTATTTATTCGGGTTGTTACGGAATGGAGGCGAATATGAGCAAGATGGTATGTTTAAATGGGAGAAATTATAATGTTTGGAGAAGCAAGATGAAAGACTTGTTGTTCGTGAAGAAGATGCATCTACCCGTTTTTTCAGCTCATAAACCCGAGAGTATATCTGATGAAGAATGGGATTTCGAGCATCAACAAGTATGTAGATATATACGATAATGGGTTGAGGATAATGTTCGCAACCATATTGTAAACGAGACACATGCGAGATCATTGTGGGAAAAGCTAGAGACTCTTTATGCTTCAAAAACTGGGAACAACAAGTTGTTCCTACTAAAGCAATTGATGACCATTAAATATAAGGAAGGCAGCCCTATCCTTGATCACATAAATGATTTTCAGGGTGTCCTTGATCAGCTGTCTGGAATGGGAGTTAATTTTGATGATGAGATACAAGGACTTTGGCTTCTTAATACTCTGCCCGACTCTTGAAAAACTCTTCGTGTTTCTTTGACAAATTCAGCTCCTGGAGGTAAGGTGACCATGGAATATTCCAAGAGTGGTGTGTTGAACGAGGAAGTAAGGAGAAAATCTCAGGGTTCGTCCTTGCAGGCAGATATCTTGGTTACACATGACCGGGGGAGAGATAGAACAAGAGGCTCGAGGAATCGAGGTAAAAGTAGAAGTAAGTCAAGGTCCAAATACCATAATATTACATGCCACCATTGTGGCAAGAAAGGACATATCAAAAGGTTTTGCCACAAGTTGTTGCAAGACAATAGAGAAGGAAAGAAAGTTGAAAATAACGAGAACAATGTTGCTGCTATTGTTCGAGATGATTTTCTTTTTGCTTATGATGAAAATGTCATCAATTTGGTATCCCATGAGACGAGTTGGATAGTAG
>ML283987.1:28414-45511 GCA_005239495.1 Nicotiana undulata | reverse complement strand
TTTTAAGTAATTAATGATATATTAATGCTTAAAATGGGTGAATGGGAAATGGAGGGGAAAATGAAATATTTGAGTAATATTTGGATTTTCCTCCTTAATTGTCCCACATAGGAAGAGGACAAGACTTTTGATGGACTTTTGATGGGTAATTGTCCCTCGGTCTCGGCTTCGGATTCGGATTCGAACTCGGATTCGGATTCAGATTTGGATTTGGATTTGGATTTGGTCAAATGATCGATCGAGAGATTATTTTTTGGACCAAATTTATTTGTTAATAGTAAATATTTACACAAATTTAATTAAATATTTATTTTAATAACAAAATATTAATATTAAAATAAATATTAATATTAAATCCATTTCAGTTATCCAGAATTTAGTTTTCTGTTTTGTAACAGAAAATTAACTACCCTTCAATTTTCCCTCTTTATTATTGAGTAAATAACCAATTATGTCATGGAATTTACTCTATGTGCGGTTTTGCAAAAACAACCATTATGAAGAGTTGCACCTCTTCAGATTTCAGCCCAACTTTGGCTATAAATACAAGTCCATTCTCTCAGATTTTACATACTAATTTCTGAGTTCTCCTCCTTCTTTCTGCATACTTTCATCTTCAAAGAAAGCAAGTAAGTGTGATTTGCTACCGAACTTTGAGTTCGCTGAAACACTGGGGTTTGAAGTACCACTACACCAGTGTGAAATTCGTTCTATCCTGGGAGGAAATAATCCATAACCTTGGGTACTAGGAGGGGATTAAATTCCTTAAGGAAACACTGTGAATTCAGTGGGCTCGGATTAAGTTTCCATTACGTTTACATTTCTGTTTATGTTATTTTATTATTTCCAGAATTGTTTTACAAATACAGATTTCTAACAATAGTTGGGAAGAACAACTATCCTATATCAAACCATGTGAGTTTTGACCACCTGTCTGCAACCTAAAGTTAAACCTACAAGCTTTTTCGGTCCTCACTGAGCAAACATCATACGCAGAGCTGCAACTGATTAAGACTGGGTACACACAATGGCGCAAGGAATCAAAGCTCATGAAGACAACAATACCTGGGAAGTAGTAGATTTACCTTCAGATAAGCAGGTTGTTGGATCTGTTGGGCCCATGCCCATGTTGTTCAGCCAAAAGTCCAATGGCCTAATCCTATTCTCTTTTGGTTTCGATTCCTATTCGGAATCGAATTCAGTTTTTATTCCTATTTAGAGTTGGTTTTGGCTTTAAGAGAAAGCGCCACTCATTATCTATAAATAGGACAACATTGGAGAATTGTTCGATGCTCATTCTTACAAGTCTTTGAAAGACTTAAGCACATAAGAGTGGTTTTTGAGAGAGCTTTCATCAAGAAAGAAGAGAGAAGAAAAGTTTTTGTTTTGCTGCAGATTTTTATTCCGACTAGCCAACTTTAAATCACGCTTCCTGATTCGTTAGCCGTTGGATCAGGCTGAAATTTTGATTGAGCGTTTGTAACATCTTGGTCCTTGATTTGAATGGTGAGATCGGATTTTAAGTAATGTAGAATTTGATTTCGTGCCCCGAACAACATCTCCAGTTTTGTGACTTCTCCTCTCTTTTTCAATTAATTTGTTGTTGCTCTTGTTGCTATTGTTGCTCCGTGTTTGGTATTTGTTGTGTAGCCAATTTGGAGAACTTTTGTAACCCTCTTATTATTATAGTGGAGATTTTTGGATCTCTGTGATCCAGTGGGTTTACCTTCGATTTGAAGGATTTTCCACATTACAATTTGGTGTTCTTTATCTTCTTTATTTTCGGTTTGCCTCTTCCTCGACATAACAGTGGTATTATAGCCTTGATTATTTATCCGGGTTATTACGTAATGGAGGCGAATATTGAGTAAGATGGTATGTTTAAATGAGAGAAATTATAATGTCTGGAGAAGCAAGATGAAAGATTTGTTGTTCGTGAAGAAGATGAATCTACCCGTTTTTGCAGCTCATAAACCCAAGACTATATCTGATGAAGATTGGGATTTCGAGCACCAACAAGTATGTGTATATATACGACAATGGGTTGAAGATAATGTTCGCGTCCATATTGTGAATGAGACACATGCGAGATCAATGTGGGAAAATCTAGAGACTCTTTATGCTTCAAAAACTGGGAACAACAAGTTGTTCCTGCTAAAGCAATTGATGACATTTAAATACAAGGAAGACAACCTTATCCTTGATCACATAAATTATTTTCAGGGCGTCCTTGATCATCTGTCTAGAATGGGAGTTAATCTTGATGATGAGATATAAGGACTTTGGCTTCTCAATACTCTGCCAGACTCTTGGGAAACGCTTCATGTTTCTTTGACAAATTTAGCTCCTGGAGGTAAGGCGGCCATGGAATATGCCAAGAGTGGTGTGTTAAAAGAGGAAGTAAGGAGAAAATCTCAGGGTTCGTCCTCACAAGAAGATATCTTGGTTATAGAAGACCGGGCGAGAGATAGAACAAGAGGGTCGAGGAATAGAGGTAAAAGTAGAAGTAAGTCAAGGTCCAGATACCATAATATTACATGCAACCACTGTGGCAAGAAAGGATACATCAAGAAGTTTTGCCACAAGTTGAAGCAAGACACTAGAGAAGGAAAGAAAGTTAAAAATAGCGAGAACAATGTTGCTGCTATTGTTCGAGATGACCTTATTTTTGCTTATGATGAAAACGTCATCAATTTGGTATCCCATGAGACGAGATGGATAGTAGATTCTGGAGCTACCTCACATGTCACACCAAGAAAAGAATTTTTCTCATCTTATACTCTTGTTGATTCTGAAGTGTTAAAGATGGGCAATGCCGATGAAGTTAAGGTATTTGGTGTTGGCACAGTTTGTTTGAAAACTAATAACGGTTCAACGTTAGTTCTTCAAGATGTCAAGCATGCTCCAAACTTTCCTTTCAATTTGATTTCCCCAGAAAGATTAGGCGATAAAGGTTACCATAATGCCCTCTTTAATGGACAATGTAAGCTCACCAAGGGCTCGTTAGTAGTGGCTCGAGGGGTCAAGTCTGGTCATCTATATGTGACACAAGGCTCTATTCTTAATGACTCCATAAATCTGGTGGAAAGTGACACTTTACCAGAATTGTGGCATAGAAGATTGAGTCATATGAGTGAGAGGGGGATTACGTGTTTGGTTAAGAAAAGTTTGCTTTCTGGAGTGAAACAAGTAAAGCTGAAAAGGTGTATCCATTGTTTAGTTGGCAAACATAAAAAAGGGTTTCCTTTCATAGCCATCCTCCCTCAAGAAATCCTAGTTTGTTGGAGCTAGTACACTCTGATTTGTGTGGTCCTTTTATAGTAAAGTCAAAAGGTGGTGCACTTTACTTTGTGACATTCATTGATGATCATTCTCGTAAGCTCTGGATGTATCCTTTGCAATCTAAAGATCAAGCACTTGGCGTATTAAGGAATTTCAAGCCTTAGCTGAGAGACAGACGGGGAAAAAATTAAAATGTATTCGCACTAATACTGGTGGTGAATATTGTGGTCCCTTTGATAACTATTGCAAGGAACAAGGAATTCGTCATAAGAAAACTCCGCCCAAGACGCCTCAATTGAATGATTTGGCAGAGATGGTGAATCGAACTCTAGTTGAAAGAGTTAGATGCCTGCTTTCAGAGGCTAAAATTCCAAATACATTTTGGGCGGAAGCACTTAATACTGTTGCCTATGTTATCAATTTGTCTCCTGCTGTTGTTTTGGATGGTGATGTCCCAGACAGAGTTTGGTTTACCAAAGATGTTTCTTATGATCACCTAAGAGTTTTTGGGTGTAAAGCTTGTGTGCATGTTCCTAAAGATGAGAGATCGAAACTGGATGTCCAAACTAACCAGTGCATCTTTAACGATTATGGTCAAGATGAGTTCGGGTATCGTTTTTATGATTTTGTTGACAATAAACTTATTAGAAGTCATGGTGAAATATTCTTTGAAGACCAAACTATTAAAGATATTGACAAACCTGAGATGATAGATTCTTAGAGTAATGAGAGTTTAGTTGATATTGATCCAATTTTAATTGTTAAGGCACCTATTGCACATGAAGGAACCCAAGACAATAATGAAGATAGTGATCAAGATCAAAATAATCATCATAGTGGAGATGTTATGGATGCTCCAGTTGATGAAGTTGTGGTTGATCAGCAACCAATTCCTACTCAGGTAACTACTTTGAATGCTCCTGAAACCTCTCTTAGAATATCTACAAGGGAGAAGCAAAAATCCATGTGTTATCCTCCTGATGAGTATGCTCGTTTGACTGACACGGGAGAACCTGAGAATTATGATGAAGCCACGCAAGATACTCACAAAAATTAGCGGATCGAAGTAATGGAAAATGAGATGAAGTCACTCCATGAGAATGACACATATGAGTTAGTGAAATTGCTGAAAGGTAAGAGAGCTTTATCTAACAAATGGATATTCAGAATAAAGCAAGATAACCATACCTCTGCGCCTAGATACAAGGCGAGGTTAGTTGTTAAAGGTTTTTGCCAGAAGAAGGGAGTTGACTTTGATGAAATTTTCTTCCCTGTTGTGAAGATGTCTTCTATTTGTGTGGTTCTTGGCTTAGCCGCAAGTCTAGATTTAGAGGTTGAGCATATGGATGTCAAGATTGATTTTTTTCATGGTGATTTAGATGATGAGATTTATATGGAGCAACCTGAGGGTTTTGTAACTAAGGGAAAAGAAAATTATGCCTGCAAATTGAAAAAGAGCCTGTATGTATTGAAACAAGCTCCAACGCAATGGTATTTGAAGTTTGAATATGTCATAGAAGAACAAGGGTACAAGAAAACTTCAGACCTCTGTGTATTCTTCCAGAAGTTCTCTAATGATAATTTTATTATCTTATTGCTTTATTTGGATGATATACTTATTGTTGGCAAGAATAAATCAAGAATTGCAGTCCTTAAGAAGCAGTTAAGCAAATCGTTTGCGATGAAGTACTTGGGGCCAGCAAAGAAAATCTTGGGCATTCAAATCCACCAACACAGAGATAACTTTATATCTCCGGTGATTTAGATGAGGAGATTTATATGGAGAAACCTGAGGGTTTTGTCCCAAAAGCAATACATTGAGAAGGTACTCAAGAGGTTCAATATCACAGATGCAAAAGTGGTTAGTACTCCTCTTGCTAAACACTTCAAATTGAGTATTGGTCAGAGTTCATATACTGATGAAGAGAAAAAGCAGATGTCTCGTATTCCTTACTCTTCTGCTGGTTGTAGCGTGATGTATGCTATGATTTGCACTAGACCAGATATTGCATATGTCGTTGGTACTGTTAGTAGATTCCTTTCTAATACTGGAAAAAAATATTGGGATGCAGTAAAATGGATATTAAGGTATTTGAAAGGTACTGCAGATTTGACACTGTGCTTTGGCAATGGTAAGCCAGAACTTGTTTGTTACACATACTCTGATTTAGGAGGTAACCTTGATAATTCAAGATCCACTACCGGTTATTTGATCAGTTTTGCAGGGGGAGCTGTTTCCTGGCAATCTAGACTAAAGAAGTGCATAGCTCTATCCAGCACAGAAGCCGAATATATTGTTGTCACTGAAGGTGCCAAAGAACTATTATGGATGAAGGAGTTTATTAATGATCTTGTCTTTGAGCAGCCAATGTACATCTTATTTTGTGATAATCAGAGTGCTATCTGTCTCTCCAAGCACTCCACTTTTCATTCTAAGACCAAACATCTATTATATAGAAGAGAGAAAAGGAGGTTGACCAAGGGCATAATGGTCATTTCAAATATATTAGTGCATTGTTTGCTTGTATACTAGGCTCAAAAGTTTGGTTGTGAGTTCTTAATAACATGAAAAAATCAAAACTAACGTAACCATAAGCTATTAAATTCTTTATGTGCACTCACTTTCCATTCAACCTTCACTATCTTCATTAAATGCATTACTTGATTGTTACTATTATTTTTTCAATAAGTACTTTCAACTAGAAAAATTATCTTTTTGATAATTTTATAATTCAAATGTTCACCCGATTAAAAATACTAAGGTCACATACATTTATATATGACAATTCTTTTATCTCCTTAAGAAACATTATTTCATTTAGTTTATTTATTAACTATTCTAGGTAAAGAAGATTTCATTAAATAAGAATTAGTGATAATATATGTTGATTTATATTCAATGTTATTATATCATTATCAATTGATATCATCTTATACAAAGTTCTCATTAAATTGCAATTTCAATTGGAATATTTTATAAAATTCGGAAAAAAATATTTAAGAATAAAATATAGTTTCAAGTCCCCTTTTGCATTATAGAATATTAAATATTTGTTCAAATTGTATAATAAGTATCCCCTCTCTAAAATATGAGTTGATAATATCTGAAGTAAAAATTAAGACAATTAATTTGTGGAATTATTTTTCTTTTAAAAATCAATATATATTAGGAAGTATGAGAAGTATCGTCATACAGAAAATTATACTTCTCTTATATGATCGAAATTAGTTGAGTACATACTTTATTCAATAAAAATTCAATATATATAAATTTCAAAATACATAAATGTAAAATTAATTATTTTTAAAAAATCTCAACAAATACTACTATTGTGATAAAAATTGCATTATACCCTAAATAGTATCTCAATTATCAAATAAAACTAGAAAAAACTGTAATATTTCAATTTACGGTCAATTTTATTAGTATTTAGCGTGATCAAGAGATTAATTTATTTTTAATATAATGTCACTCAACTAGAACAAAATACAAATTTTCTCGTTAAAATTTAATAATTAAAAATCACGATTATTATTGCAAAGGACCAAAAAATACCTTTTCACCAACTATTTGGGAATAATATTAATCTATTTTATTATTCAAATTTTGATTAGTATAAAAACAAAAAAGTAATACATTAACACAACTGAAAAAATACTAAAAGAATAAAACTATATATCATTCAATTTAATCAATCAGAAAAATACATGACGACTTATTTTCCAATTGACTTTTTAATTATTATTTTATTATAATTAATTTAAGGCCTAGTGATGCAAAAAAAATTTAAGATAAAAAAGTGTAGACCCTATGTAGTAATAATTTAAATTCCACTTGAATTATTATCTAATCATTGTATAATAAAGTATTAAACTTTGACAAGTATTTCAAAGTGATTGGTGTAGTAATACGATTTCAGAAAAAGTAAAATGTACATAATGCAAAAGATAAATAACAATGCATGTAATCGTTGTTCTATACATTATTACAAAAAAGCCTATTCTCTTTCTTCTTTCCCTAAAGGCGTCGAAAGTGTGTAATTAGCAATAGACCAAGAAATATTAAAAGGAAGAAAATAAGAAGAAGAAGAAAAAAAAATAACAATTGGGCCCGTGTATCGCACAGGTACATCATCTAGTATAAATAGAAAGTATCATTGGATAAGAATGGTTGTGGAAGAGAAATTATTTGAACTTGAGAAGATACACACTGATGAAAATCCTTCGGAATGCTGACAAAGGCAGTGGTTGCAGATAAACATGAATTTTGTAGAAAATTGGCAGGCAATAGTTGCTCTACTTGAAGACACATTTGGCCCCTTGGCTGGAGGGGAGTTTGTTGGGCCCATGCCCGTGTTATTCAGCCAAAGGACTAATGACCTAATTCTATTCTCTTTTAGTCTATAAGATTAAATACAAGGCTAATGGTGAAGTAGAAAGATTCAAGGCTAGGTTAGTAACAAAAGAATACACTCAACAAGAGGGTTGGATTACCATAATACATTCTCCCGGTGGCGAAAATGGTGACTATCAATGTGAACAATGATTTCATGCAGGGCGACTTAATTGAATAAGTGTACATGCAACTTCCACAAGAAATCCACAGTCAGGGGGAGTCCAAAGTATGCAGACCGTTGAAATCTCTCTATGGCTTGAAGAAGGCTAGCAGGCGTGAAACATCAAGTTGACATGTGCATTGCTTGAAGTGGCTTTGTTCATAAATTCTTTATTCACCAAGAAGAATGTAGCCATTGTAATAAGTTTAGTGTATGTGGATGATCTTCTAATATCAGGAAGTGATAGCAAACTGATAGAAGAAGCAAAAGACACACAGCACAAATACTTTAAAATGAAGGATCTAGGAGAACTTAGATTTTTTTCTAAGGATTGAAGTGATGAGATCCAATAAAGGTATTCTACTCAAACAAAGAAAATATGCATTGGAGTTGATTTCAGAGATTGGCCAAAGTGCATGCAGACCTGTATCAACACCAATGGATCAAAATCACAAACTCACTACAGTGGACTATGACAGACATGTTGGGAATACTGAAGATGCACAACTGCAAGATGCTAGTAGCTATCAGAAATTGATTGGTAAACTATTGTACTTAACAATTACCAGACCTGTCCTATGCTTTGCAGTCCAAGTGCTAAGTCAGTTCATACTTGCTAGGCACAACATTCACTTAGTTTTTACTTGACATTGCTTACTACAGCCAAAATATGTTCCAAAAGGACACTTTTAGTGCTGTTGGATGGATTCCTGCTGCAAAGACAATGAATGCAGTCGCAAACGCTTATTGCTCTATGTAGTACAGTACCAGGTTATTAGTGGGATCCCAATGAGGTACTGGACACCGGGTGAAAAATCAATAAAGAAGAAAACTAAGAAAGATGCACAATCAAGATTTCAAAGTACTTGAACAACATTCTTTTTATTCAGAAATTTATTCTTCATTTGCTCTTTTTCTCAAGTACAGAAACATGCCGCACTTACATATTATTACATCTGAGAACATAATTCCTCAAGTCCTCTTCTTATTATCAAGCAATACTAGTAACATTAGCCTCATCAACCAGACCCATTACTCTCTCATAAGAACGCGGCGATCTTCTCGTAGAACGGAAAATGAGCGTTTCGTCCCTGTTAAACTTAAGTCTTCGCGCTTCATCCCTCGATATCTGATAAGCATTGGCAATGACATCCACCGGCAGCCCACGAATGGCCGAGGTATGGCCACTCAGGGTGTTGATCATGGCATTGTCATTAGTATTGAATGCTATCCATTCACATCCTTCATTTCCTGCTTGTTTTACAATTGCATAGTTCTGTGGCACTACTAAACATTGTCCTTCCCGGACTTGATCATCTAGTACTGCTTGTCCTCTGTGATTTACTATCTGAATTCTTGATTCACCTCTCGTTATGTAGATTATGCTGTGTGCATTCATGTACCAATGTGGTGCCATCATCGAATTCTGCCCATTTTTTATCCGAAAATAAGTAACTTGATTGAGATTATAGAAGAACAACTAAAGCTTGAGGCGTGCAGTGACACACCTCTGAAAGAGTTTAAGGTCTACGCACTGATGCTGTTGAATGAAATTTTCAGAAGACGACACATTTACTAACTTAAACACGTCTCGTTTTGCATTGGTGTATAAAGTTCAGTACTCAACACATTTACTAATTTTACTATAGAACTTAGGCTACTACTACAATATCATTTTTTAATGGATTTAAGTTGAATACATGATGAAAAGATTTTTTAGACTATCAGTGCAGTTTAACATGCAATTGTTACCATATTTTTTAACATGTCACTAATCAATGCTTATCGTGGAATTGACCTATAATTACCTCACCAGTGATGTGATTATGTAAATATTTAAAAAAAAACGTTAGTACATAGAACTTAAGCGGAAGGACTTACTCTGTAAAGAACTCCCCTAGCGGCACTGAGTCTGAGGAAGCTAAGAATGGGCAGAGTGAAACTATTGACAGTGCTTAAACGTCCTGCACGCGGGTTGTATATATCAGCACGAGAGGGATTGTCAATGTTTTCTCTAACCTTAGCAGTACAAATTGTCTCTTCAATTCCATTAATCATAGGACCACGACCATATTGTCCTTGTTCTTGTTGTTCTTCTTGTTCTTGTGAAAAAGGTGGCCTAATTACTCTAAGTCCTTCTTGAACACTAACAATGTGACCCCTCATGTCATCTTGTCCTTGTAGCCTCCTCGCCGTTTCCCTGTAATAACAGATGCGGATTCAGAATTTAAACATAATCGTTGAATTTAACATTTAAGGTTCTTAGCACCAACCTGTCAACACCAAATGCTTCTGATAGAATTTCTATGTCAAAGCCATTGAATACATTTCCAGATCGAAATTGCTCCCTTCGCATAGTGCTGCCTTGTTGTTGTTGTTGTTGTTGTTGTTGTCCTTGTTGCGGGTTTCCAGCAATAAAGAACCTCTGCATATAGTGAACATTCAAATTTATTATGTAAAGAAAATTTCAAGAAGTAATCAATCACTTCAATTTTGACTGTATATTGGGTAACAATGTGATAAATAAGGACAGCCCGGTGCACAAGTCATCCCGTGCTCATGTTGGGTCCGGGGAAGAGCCGTACCCCAAGGGATGTGATGTAGACAGCCTATCCTAATGCAAGCATTAGTGGTTGTTTCCACGGCTCGAACTCGTGACCTATAGGTCACATGGAAACAACTTTACCGTTATTGCAGGCCTCCCCTCCAGAACAATGCCATAAATAGACATACATAATTTTAGATGTGATTAGACAACTAAAAATCAGGCAATGACAATGACAGAGCGGTCTGTGATTGAGTGATAAATTGATCGTGCAATAATTCTTTTAACGTACCCGAGAGGTTTGATCCAATTGATTGGCATTGTTAGAGGCATCTTCAAGAACAACAAGAACAACTTCTTCATTTCCTTCATTATAGAGCCAATGTGCAGCACCAGCAGGAAATGCCATAATATCACCCTGCCTAAATTGTTCAATCTTTTGATGGCGATCTTGAAATCTTCTGCCTCTAATTCTCTGTTGAGTTTGTTGAGATGATTGGAATGTCTCGGGGCAACCCGAGTTCATGATCCCATAAAATCCTCGACCTGTTTACATACAATAAGATCATCACTAACCAGAAGAACGTTGCTATTGACATAATTACCAAATATTCAATTGAAGTTTTAATTAATTAGCACCTTGAACAACATAGGCAAGCAGTGGAGAATTAGTATAAGAAGGCAAGAGAAGGCCTCTGGACTGAATAACATGGCGAAATAGTGAAACTCCAGCACATTGAAATTGCTCATTATTTGTGTCAAAAAACTCAGTAACTCCAGCTTCTGCTTGAATTCTAATAGATGGCTCTTGTGGATTGAGTCTGTTAATTTGACACTGACCTTGTTGCTGTTGGTACCTGTTGGAAGTTAAAATAAATATGAACAATTAGAGACGGGTCCATGATTTAAAGTTTATTCGTTTTTATAGCAATCTCAATTTAATATACAATAATAATTGAGGCCGCTGTCAAATATTTATAGTAGGCAGCCCAGTGCACAAGGCATCATGCGGCTGTCAACATAGCAGGTCCACGGAGACAACATAGCAATCTCAATTAATGGCTGCTTCTATGGTTCTCAACCCCGTGACCTATAGGTCACACGGAGACAACTTTACCGTTGCTCCAAGACTTCCTTTAATAAATTTCTTAAAATATATATTGCGTCTGAGCAAAAACTACTAAATTCATGTAAACCCGTATTTACATGCTAGCTCCGCCTCTGTGAACACAATAAAAATAAAGGCTAAGAGATCAGTAGAGAAAAAGCTGAAAACTGGCTTGATTTTATCATGAAATTCAGAAAAATTCCTCAACTACTAGCACTACTTGAGCATGTACTCTGCTGATTTGCAAAAATAGTCACTTTTATGGCCATAGTTAGCAACCTTTTCAAAATTAGATCAATGGCTTGAAGATGGAAAGTGGCCACCTGGTCGGAAGTTTAAAATTAAAAACTAACATTGTTCAAATCATAGTTTGAGCAGGAACTCTGCTGATTTGCACAAATAGCCACTTTTATGTCCTTGTACTTACAAAACTATTTGAATGTGACCGACCACCTTGAAGTTTAAATTCTAAACTGATATTCAGATTACTTGTCTAATAAAATAAAATAAAAGTGGACAACTTTTAAATACAAGACTATAAAAGTGACCACCTAATGTAAATAACATCCTTATAATTTTGACTAAAGAATTGTGAATAAGAACTATTCAATCAAAAAGAACAGGTATTATTCAACAGTACCTTTGCTGAGCAAAGTTACCATGCAAAAGCAAAAGGAAGATCAAGAAAAAAGAAAACCATGTAGTGGCCATGATTATACTGTTAGCAGATAAAAGCAGAAAATTAATAATAAGAAGAAAGAAGTATTATTGAGGTGTTGGGAAGTGAAGATCAAGTAGGAAATGAAGGTTATTTATAGTAGAGAGGATTAGTTTTAAAGATTGACACATTGCAAAAAAATATGCAAAACAAATTTTTGTGCCATTTTGCACTTTGCATGGCTAGCCAAACCATTCTGCTTTACACATAATAAGTTTAAAAAATTTCCATGCATGTTTTCTTTCAGTCTTCATTGTATAAGTGGCTTCATTTGTCTGGAGAATAGTACATGGTTATGCAGGTGAAGTTTTGTTTCTATCTGATTTTTTATTTAGGAGTTCCTGTCCTTTATATTATCATTTCAACAACTGAAATAATTTCTAAAAAAAAAAGTCCAATAAAATAAATGAGTTTAGCTTCTGTGACTAGGGCAATTCGATACATAAAATATCTCGTGTTTATGTACAACTTTTTTGGATGGTTGTTACCCATCATATTGTATCGTATTGTTACTTAAATTTAATTGTATCGTATCGTTAAAGTCGTTACGTAACGACGAAGTGTGCCACTTTATGTAACAACCGATTTGGTGTGGTCGCGTCTTTACCTTGTCTTTTTCTCTAAATCTCACCCTTCATTATTATTAAATAATTTTATTTTATCATTTAACCTACCTTTTTATATTCCATCTCATTAATTTTTTTATATTATAATATTGCAAGTTTATTCTTCATATTGCTGGTATGTGATATCATAAAACGACGACAAATAACACCTCTATTCAAATATTGTATTCATCAAACAATACAGTACAATACAATACAATATAATACAATATGATACATTATGAAACGATATGTAACAACGATCCAAACAAGCTGGTAGGGTCCAAAGTCGCACTCCAAGGAGGTGTGACACTATCCTGATGTAAGTATTAGTGGCTGCTTCCACAACTCGAACCTATAATCTATGAGTCATACGGAGACAACTTGACCATTGCTCCGAGGTTTCCTTCAACTTCTGTGATTAATATTGTACTAAATTGTTACAGTATCAGATTGAGATACGTGTTTTACATTAGTTAATAATGCGTATAATCTTAATTTTATAACTTTAAAGATGTAGATAATTCTATTAAGACTTTAAGCTCTATGTACAAATGATATAAAAGATATCTACACAATCATTATTCTGTTCTTAGAATAATATTTTCTCCGGTCCACGAGAAGTGACCATTTTATCTTTGGTGCACTTAGTGGCGAAGCCACATATAGTCATAAGGGTGGTCAACTGACCACCCTTTGTCGAAAAATTGTACGGTGTACATATGTTACGTTTTAGAGTTATATAACACATATTGAGCAACCCTTTGTCGAATTTTTTTTTCACTTTTTTTAGATTTGAACACCTTTGGAGAAATTCCTAGCTTCGCCACTGGGCGCAACATTAAGGAAATACGTACTTCTAGAGAAAAAAAGATGTATTCACTAAATTAAACTTAATTAATTGTTACATTGATTCATCGAAACATGTAAATAAGGGCAAATTCTAAAAAAAAATAATTAATTCCTTCTTGATTATATAAATAGACACTTATTTTAGACCAAAATAAAAGGTAAAATGGTCACTTATTGGACCGGAGGGAGTACAAATTATGCCGGTGAATTTATTGTTATTGTTAAAAAAACTAAGCTCAAAGCAATAATATAAAACAAGAAAATAGATAAGAGATATAGAGAGAAAGAGCGGAGAGATTCCATGTATTCAAGTGTATATAATGTGATGCCCAAACCCTCTATTTATAGGATGACATTGAGGTAATACAAAGGGATGTTATGAACATGGTATTAACCATTTAGATCATGGGGGAAGATCATGGAGGGGGTTATGGAGGTGTGAGAGTTACAACAATAATTGTAAGAAGTAGTGGGAGGTTAATGGAGAAGAGTAGTGAGAGTAACTTCTTTAGGAGTTATAGACATCCACTACACAATATAATATTTCATAACACTCCCCCTTGGATGTCTATAGATAATGTGCCTCGTTAAAACCTTACTAGGAAAAAACCTCATAGGAAAAAAATCCTAGTGAAGGAAAAAGAGTACACATATCTTGTAATACGCATTACTTACTGCCTCATTAAAAACTTTGTCAGGAAAACCAGTGGGATAAAACCTTAGCCAAGGGAAAAAGAGTGCAGCGCGTGCTATACTCCCCCTGACAAAAATACCACTTGATATTTCAGAGACTATGAATTCCAATCTAGTATAACAACTTCTCAATTGCTGAGGTCGGCAATTCCTTGTGAAGAAATTTGCCAAATTATCACTTGAACAAATTTGTTGAACATCAATCATGTCTGAAATAGAACTTTGGTGAAATACGTTTATTTTGTCTCCTTCGATGGTTCTTCTTTCAATTGAGCTATGCATACAGTATCATCTTCAATGTAATTAGAATCTTGTTGAATATCATAATATGGCAATATCCTCACAGCCAAATAGATTATCTGAATAACGAACCATGCCCTGCATGGTATAACCGACCTAACCTTGACAATATTTGTTAGAATAAACAAATCTATATCAAAGACTTCTTTTGCAATATAACACTAATATTATTTAATATCTCCACATAGGAGTACAACTATATCTCACTAGCATATTGTTATACTCATGGCTCTAGCAAGATACATTAGTGCACCGATTGCAACAGACACAAAAATAAATCATGCACGTCATGCTCGCTCTAATCCACATAAGGATTTGTTGAAGCTTTATTTGATAAATTTCTTGACAACCTTAATAGGCTTCAGAACAATTTAAATCCTTCAAGAATTTTTATTATACGCATATCAAATGTATTGTCAGACCAAAACCTGAAATGATACATCCACCACAGAAGAATATATCTTCAAATAATCAATGCTATGATATTTGCAATTCTTGTTGTGCCACAAGTCATCTTTATGTCTATCGACTTGATTTTACATTTCACTTTCAAGTGTTGGGACTATCCGTCCAACTTCACATTTTTCAGGTGAAGTCAATTTCCATTGCACATTTTTCATTTGGCCAATCATTTATCTGTCCAAAATCCATGACAGATTTGAGTTCAAGATCCTCGTCAATATTAATAATATCGAACGCTATATTATATCAACAATATCATCGATGTTCATTTTACATCGGTTCCATCATCACACAATAAAAACATAAATTATCGAGATCTCATTATTTTCAGGTACCTGAGCCTCTCATGTGAGGTCTTATAAAGTGTTATGTCGTGGTGCTCTTATAAAGCACTCGCCTCCTTATTACGACCATCTTGAACATTTGCTCCTCTCCTTCTTCAAGGAGAAGTATCTTTGGAACCAATTAGTCTATTACACTTCATGCGTGCCATAAACTCTGTCCACCATGGACGTTATTCTATTTGGAGTATTAGCAGCTGAAATATGATATTTAGCCAGGTCAGCAAATGCGCCTGACAATATTTTACAAATGAATTATCACTTGAACTTCAAGTTCACATTTTCTTGTACGAGGATCTAAATGTATTCATAATAATTCATTCCATGTATCACTTTTTTAGCTGCCCATTTTCTCCCCCCTAATGTTGGGATCACCAACACATATCCCAACCTTCTTTGGAAACCCATCTTTGTGCATTATGATAGGATAATTAAATCACATAACATATCTATATTTTAAGATAAAACTTATTTGGCTCCTGACCCTGAACCAATTGTGATAGGGAGAATTTATCATAACTTGGATAGATGCGTACAAGTGCTCTTATATGTTAAATAATATATCTCATAACTAATGGTTTAGCTATAATTGGAGGAATACAATTTCTGTTAAACCAAGATGGATTTAAATCAGCATTATTAAGATAAATTATCATAGTTTATATTTTGGAACTGTGCTCTAATAATTTGAGCAATCAACCTTGCAAAATTCTGTCACGACCCAAATTCCCAACCTTAGGGATCGTGTGGCGCCTAACACCACACTTGCTAGGTAAGCCAATGTTAGAACTCATTTAGCCATTTTCCTTGAATATTTACTTAAACACAATAAGACGATCTAAAATAAACTAATTATGATAATTACCATAAATAACTTCATGAATAAAATAATAAATGAATAAATAAACCGAACCACGAACCAAATATATAACTCTAGGACTACCCCAGAATCTAGTGGCACAATTCACGAACTTCTAAGAATACTACAAATAATGGGCTGAGATAAATAATGTATCTGTTTTGAGTAAAATGAAACAGTCTCTATAAAACTAAGAGAAGACTCCAGGAATCTGCGGACGCTAGCAGATCTACCTCATGTCTCCGAATGATGAATGAGGCTACTAAAAATATCCTAACGTTGGCCGGTACCGGAATCTGCATAAAAGAGTGCATCGTGTAGTATCAGTACAACCGACCACATGTACTGAGTAAGTGCCGAGCCTAACCTCGACGAAGTAGTGACGAGGATACGGCGGAACAATTATAACATAACATGTAACAACATATATATAATAAAGCAAGAAAGAAATTTTAAACTAAACAAAAACAATAAACTATAACAATAAAATAGCTCAACTGCCTTTACCAGGTCTCCACTATAACCAAATTTTCATATAGATTACCAATTTTCAAAGTTCTCTTTTTGAAATAACCATCAATGAAAAATTATGAAAAATAATAAAGTAAGACAGTAGATTTTCCAAATCTTTGTATTCAAAATCAGTAAAATATGAGTGTCCTCCCTTATTGCTCGTTGTTGCAGCGTGTAACCCGCTCCCACCTGTCCACCCTTATTTCTCCTCCCTATATATATATATATATATATATATATATATATATATATATATATATATC
>ML283987.1:0-28197 GCA_005239495.1 Nicotiana undulata | reverse complement strand
TATATATATATATATATATATATATATATATATATATATATATATATCACCCTTATTTCTCCTGTAGCGGCGTGCAACCCGATCCCACATGTCCACCATTATCACTCCTTGTTGCGGCGTGCAACCCGCTCCCACCAAACAATCACATCACTTTTATTTATAAAGATTTCGCGATTTAAAGTCAATGCCTTTCACAATAATTCTGTCTCAACAATTGTAAACAACAACTGTACTGCTCATAAGCTTTACAAATCATCAATTCACAATAGAACTAACATGAATTTATATGTTTCGTAGAATACTATCAGCCAGCTCAACATTTCATAAATTACAATGAATCAAAGGTAAAGNTCTTTGTGCATTATGATAGGATAATTAAATCACATAACATATCTATATTTTAAGATAAAACTTATTTGGCTCCTGACCCTGAACCAATTGTGATAGGGAGAATTTATCATAACTTGGATAGATGCGTACAAGTGCTCTTATATGTTAAATAATATATCTCATAACTAATGGTTTAGCTATAATTGGAGGAATACAATTTCTGTTAAACCAAGATGGATTTAAATCAGCATTATTAAGATAAATTATCATAGTTTATATTTTGGAACTGTGCTCTAATAATTTGAGCAATCAACCTTGCAAAATTCTGTCACGACCCAAATTCCCAACCTTAGGGATCGTGTGGCGCCTAACACCACACTTGCTAGGTAAGCCAATGTTAGAACTCATTTAGCCATTTTCCTTGAATATTTACTTAAACACAATAAGACGATCTAAAATAAACTAATTATGATAATTACCATAAATAACTTCATGAATAAAATAATAAATGAATAAATAAACCGAACCACGAACCAAATATATAACTCTAGGACTACCCCAGAATCTAGTGGCACAATTCACGAACTTCTAAGAATACTACAAATAATGGGCTGAGATAAATAATGTATCTGTTTTGAGTAAAATGAAACAGTCTCTATAAAACTAAGAGAAGACTCCAGGAATCTGCGGACGCTAGCAGATCTACCTCATGTCTCCGAATGATGAATGAGGCTACTAAAAATATCCTAACGTTGGCCGGTACCGGAATCTGCATAAAAGAGTGCATCGTGTAGTATCAGTACAACCGACCACATGTACTGAGTAAGTGCCGAGCCTAACCTCGACGAAGTAGTGACGAGGATACGGCGGAACAATTATAACATAACATGTAACAACATATATATAATAAAGCAAGAAAGAAATTTTAAACTAAACAAAAACAATAAACTATAACAATAAAATAGCTCAACTGCCTTTACCAGGTCTCCACTATAACCAAATTTTCATATAGATTACCAATTTTCAAAGTTCTCTTTTTGAAATAACCATCAATGAAAAATTATGAAAAATAATAAAGTAAGACAGTAGATTTTCCAAATCTTTGTATTCAAAATCAGTAAAATATGAGTGTCCTCCCTTATTGCTCGTTGTTGCAGCGTGTAACCCGCTCCCACCTGTCCACCCTTATTTCTCCTCCCTATATATATATATATATATATATATATCACCCTTATTTCTCCTGTAGCGGCGTGCAACCCGATCCCACATGTCCACCATTATCACTCCTTGTTGCGGCGTGCAACCCGCTCCCACCAAACAATCACATCACTTTTATTTATAAAGATTTCGCGATTTAAAGTCAATGCCTTTCACAATAATTCTGTCTCAACAATTGTAAACAACAACTGTACTGCTCATAAGCTTTACAAATCATCAATTCACAATAGAACTAACATGAATTTATATGTTTCGTAGAATACTATCAGCCAGCTCAACATTTCATAAATTACAATGAATCAAAGGTAAAGCTAATACTTTCGAATTTCATAAACAATACTTCCCAACAGGTTGATGAAAACAAGTAGACATGGAAGCATAGAAATCGTGCAAACTATTAAATCAGGAATCAGATAATCGGGGATAAGGAAGGGATCATGTTTAACAAGTAATTTTGGTGGTGCATAGATACTCGTCACCTCACCTATACACCACACACATGCAAATTCACATAGCATTTACGTTGGGGATTCCTATTCCCTCAAGTCAAGGTTAAACCAAACACTTACCTCAATTCCGCAGGCCACTCACTGCTCAGTTATAGCTTTTCCTTCCGAATTCACCTCCAACACACTCAAATCTAATCATAATTAGCTTAATATCATTAATTAATGCTAAAGGAAGTAACTTTACTGAAAATTATGCTTTTTCCTAAGTTTTCTCAAAAAAGGTTAAAACCTGACACGGGCACGCTTGGTACAAACTCGGGGTTCGCACCAAGTTACATTCACTCATTCATCCACGAGCCCGAATATGCAATTAGTTTCGAAATCCGACCCCAATTCGAGGTCAAAATCCGATTTTTATAAAATTTCCTAATTTTACCCAAATCCTCAATTTTACCATGAAAATTCTTGATTTTTGATTTAAAAGTGATGAAAAACGTTGAGTAATTGAAAGAATAGAGTTTAGAATTGATTACCAACACTTTGGGGATGAACTTGGGTGAAGAAATTCGCCTCTAGGTCTTTGTAGTTCGAAAAATGGGAAGAAAAAGAGTTATGTTTGTATTAATTCTGTTTTTATATCGCTGGAGAGGCCTTCATCGCGTTCGCGATGGGCTTGTCGCGATCGCGGAGGCTCTGGCCCAAAGGCCTTCACGTTCGCAGGGTTAAGGACGCGTTCGCGGAGCTTTGCTCCAGTTGGCCATCGCGATCGCGGCCCACATGACGCGTTCGCATAGAAGAAACGTAAGCCCCCTCCCACAGGCCCAATACTCTCTGCGTTCGCGATAGCCTGGCCGCGTTCGCGAAAGGTAATCCCCCCAGTGCTTCGCGTTCGCGACCCAGGTAATGCGTTCGCATAGCACAAAATGGCCCCTAACTAAATTACTGTACGCGTTCGCGAGTGACTCCACACGAACGCGATGAACAAAATATCTGAGCACCAGTAACAACAAAAACCAGCAACTTTTTCTAAGTGTAAAACATCCCGTAGCCTACCCCGAACTCACCCGAGCTCTCGGGGCTCTAAACTAAACATGCACACAAGTCTAAATACATCACACTGACTTGTTTGTGCAATCAAATCATGAAAATAACATCTAAAAATATGAAGTAAACCTCAAAACTCATCATTTTTCTCAAGAACACTTAAAGTTCACTATTTCTCAACCGGACGTCCGAATCACGTCAAATCAACTCCGATTCTCACCAAATTTCACAGATAGTACTTCAATACTACAAATATTATGTACCGGGATCCGGAACCAAAATACGAGCTCGATACCAATGGTTTCAAACATTAATTCTTTTCTTTATTTCATTAATAATTCAGCAAAATAATTTCTTTCAAAAATTGATTTTTAAGGCTTGGGACCTCGGAATTCAATTTCGGGCATACGCCCAAGTCCCATATTTTACTGCGGACCTCCCCGGATCATCAGAACACAGATCCGGGTCCGTTTACTCAAAATGTTGACCAAAGTAAACTAAAATCAAATTTTAACTCTAGAAATTACTATTTCTCATATTTTCACACAAAAGCTTTCCGGTTTCACGTCCGGATTGCACACACAAATCGAGGTATTTAAAATTAGTTTTTTATTTCTAATAAAACTAGAACGGAGTCTTAATTCATAAAATGACCCCTTGGGTCATCACAATCTCTACCTCTAAAATAAATGTTCGTCCTCGAACGGACATAGAAAATTACCTGAATTGGCAAACAAGTGTGGATATCTACTCTGCATGTCCGACTCAGACTCCCAAGTAGTTGCCTCAACGGGCTGACCATTCCACTCGAATTGAAGGATAACTCTTAGACCTCAACTGGCGAACCTACCGGTCTAAAATGGCTACCGTCTCCTCCTCATAAGTTAAGTCTTTGTCCAATTGGACAGAGCTGAATTCTAACACGTGGGATGGCTCACCATGATATTTTCGGAGCATAGACACATGGAATATCGTATGAACTGAGGATAACCCTGGAGGCAACACAAGTCTATAAGCTACCTGCCCCACTCTATCAAGAATCTCAAACGGCCCGATATACCTAGGGCTCAACTTACCTTTCTTCCCAAACCTCATAAAACCCTTCATGGGTGATACCCGAAGCAATACTCTATCTCCAACCATGAATGCTGCATCACGAGCTTTACGATCGGCATAACTATTTTGCCTAGACTGAGCTGCATGAAGTCTCTCCTGAATAATCTTGACCTTATCTAAGGCCTCCTGAACTAAGTCTGTACCCAATAACCGAGCTTCTCTAGGCTCAAACCATCCAACTGGCGATCTACACCGTCTCCCATATAATGCCTCATAAGGAGCCATCTGAATGCTCGACTAATAACTATTATTATAAGCAAACTACGCTAACGGAAAGAACTGATCCCAAGAACCTCCAAAGTCAATAACACAAGTGTGGAGAATATCCTCCAAAATTTGAATAGTACGCTCGGACTGCCCGTCAGTCTGAGGATGAAATGTTGTGCTCAACTCAACTCGGGTGCCCAACTCACGCTGAACTACCCTCCAAAAGTGTGAAGTAAACTGCGTACCTCGATCAGAAATGATAGACATGGCACACTGTGAAGGCGAACAATCTCTCGAAGATATATCTCTGCCAACCTCTATGAAGTATAAGTACTTGCCACAGGAATGAAATATGCTGATTTAGTCAGCTTATCCACAATAACCCAAACCGCTTCGAACTTCCTCTGAGTCCGTGGGAGTCCAACAACGGAGTCCATAGTGATATGCTTCCACTTCCACTCAGGAATCTCTATCTACTAAAGCAATCCACCGGGTCTCTGATGCTCATATTTTACCTGCCAACAATTTAAGCAATGAGCCACATACGCAACAATGTCCTTTTTCATCCTTCTCCACCAATAATGCTGCCTCAAGTCATGGTACATTTTGGTTGCACCTGGGTGAATAGAATACTTAGAACTGTAAGCCTCTTCAAGGATCAACTCACGAAGGCCATCAACATTAGGAACACATATACGACCTTTCATCCTTAAAACACCGTCATCTCCAACTGTAACCTGCTTGGCACCACCGTGCCGAACTGTGTTCCTAAGGACCATCAAATGCGGGTCATCATCCTACCAATCTCTGATACGCTCAAATAAGGAAGACCGAGCGACTTTACAAGCTAGAACACTGTTGGGCGAGATATCCAACCTCACGAAGTGATTAGCCAAAGTCTGAATGTCTGAAGCTAACGGTCTCTCACCGAATGGAATATATGCAAGACTGCCGATACTCACTGCCTTTCTACTCAATGCATCGGCCACCACATTGGCCTTCCCTGGATGATACAATATGCTAACATCATAATCCTTCAATAACTTTAACTATCTCCGCAGCCTCAAATAGAGATCCTTTTGCTTGAACAAGTACTGAAGGCTGCAATGGTCTGTGAAAACCTCACACGGCACACCATAGAGATAGTGCCACCAAATCTTTAATGCATAAACAATGGCTGCCAACTCCAAGTCATGGACAAGATAATTCTTCTCATGAACTTTCAATTGTCGAGACGCATATGCAATCACCCCGCCATCCTGCATCAATACTGCTCCAAGTCCAACACGGGAAGCATCACAATACACCATGAAAGAACCTGAACCTGATGGTAACACCAACACCGATGCTGAAGTCAAGGCTGTCTTGAACTTCTGAAAGCTCTCCTCGCACTCGTCTGACCATTTAAATGGGGCACCTTTCTGAGTCAATTTAGTCATTGGGGCTGCTATGGATGAGAACCCCTCCACAAAATGACGGTAGTAGCCCGCCAAACCCAAGAAGCTCCTGATTTTCGTGGCTGTAGAGGGTCTAGGACAGTTCTTGACTGCCCCTATTTTCTTATGATCGACCTGAATACCCTCTTCTGATACGATATGAACCAAGAAAGCTACTAAATCCAACCAAATTCACATTTTGAAAACTCTGCATGCAACTGATTATCCCTCAAAGTCTGGAGCGCTATACGGAGGTGCTGCTTATACTCTTCCCGACTGCGGGAGTATATAAGAATGTCATCAATGAACACGATCACGAAAGAGTCCAGATGAGGCTTGAAAACCCGATTCATCAAATCCATAAAGGCTGCTGGAGCATTAGTCAACCCAAAGGACATCACCAAAAATTCATAATGCCCATACCTCGTCTGAAAGGTTGTCTTAGGAACATCGGACGCCCTGATCTTCAACTGATGGTAGCCCGATCTCAAATCAATTTTGGAAAACACCCTGGCACCCTGAAAGGCTGAAACTGATCAAATAAATCATCAATTCTCGGCAATGGATATTTATCCTTGATAGTAACTTTATTCAATTGCCGGTAGTCTATACACATTCTCATCGACCCATCTTTCTTCTTCACGAACAACACCGGTGCACCCCAAGGCGAGACACTAGGTCTGATGAAACCCTTATCCAGTAAGTCTTGCAATTGTTCTTTCAACTCTTTCAATTCTGGTGGGGCCATTCGGTATGGAGGAATGGAAATGGGCTGAGTGCCCGGAGCCACATCAATACAAAAATCAATATCCCTGTCGAGTGGCATCCCCGACAGGACTGCAGGAAATACCTCGGGAAACTTGAACAATAGGAACTGAATCTATAGAAGAAACCTCAGCATCAGAGCACGAATATGAGCCAAATAAGCCAAACATCCCTTCTCAACCATACGACGAGCCTTGGCATATGAAATCACTCGGCTGGGAGAATGACCAGGATCTCTCTCCATTCCAATCGAGGAAACCCCAGCAAGGCTAAAGTAATTGTCTTGCCGTAACAGTCCAAGATGGAATAATAAGGCGACAACCAATCCATACCCAATATAACATCGAAATCGACCACGTCAAGAAACAATAGATCCACACTAGTTTCAAGACCCTCAATGACCACTACGCACGAGCGATACACACGATCTACCACAATAGCATCCCCCACCGGCGTAGACACATAAACAGGAACACTCAAGGAATCGCGGGGCACAACCAAATACGAGGCAAAATAGGATGACACATAAGAATAAGTAGACCCCGGATCAAACAAAACCGAGGCATTTCTATTGCAAACTGAAATAATACCTATAATAACAGCATTGGAGGACTCTGCCTCAGGTCTAGCTGGAAATGAATATAACCGGGGTTGGGCCTCGCCACCTTGAACCACATATATGGGAGGACCTCTGATAGGTGGACCCCCATCTCTAGCGGGTTGGCCTCCACCTCTAGCGGCATAGACTCCACCTCTAACAACCTGACCTCTACCTCTGGCTGCCTGACCCCTACCCCTGGCTGGCTGGGCAGCTGGTGCTAGAACTATAGCACGGGAACCCTGGTACTGATGCTGATTACCCGAAAGTCGCGGACAAGCTCTCTGAATATGCCCATATTCACCACACTTAAAACATCCCCCCTGATATGAAGCCTGACCCTAACGAGCCGACTGACCTCGATAATAACTCTACAAAGGAGGTGCTCTAATAGGAGCTGATGGTGCATTGTAGACTGGCTGAGCAGAAAGAGGCATATAAGAACCACGACCGCCTGAAGTACCATGTGAAGCTTGAAGTGCTGAATGGAACGACCTGGAAGACTGGCCTCTGCTAAATGAACCCCCTACCTCCAGACGAGGCACCACTGAAACCACCGGAATGACGAGGTCTTTTTTCTGACCCTTAACCGCCCATCCGAAGAATCGACTCAACTCTCCTAGCCACATTATCTGCCTCCTGAAAAGAAATCTCGGTCCCTGTCTCCTTGGCCATCTGCAACCTGATGGGCTGAGCAAGGCACCCAATAAACCGTCTAACTCTCTCTCTTTTGTGGGCAATAAAATAATAGCATTCCTAGCCAACTCCACGAAACGATTCTCATATTGGGTCACGGTCATGCTGCCATGCTGCCATGCTGAAGACACTCAAACTGACGACGTTTCTCTTCTCGAGTAGTAACAGGCAGAAACTTCTCCATAAAGAGATGGGAAAATGGATCCAGCAGGTGACCCAACTGGTCTAGTCAACAAGTAATCCCTCCACCATTTCTTAGCGGAACCGATCTTCTGAAAGGCAGCAAAAATGACCCCATTGGTCTCCAAAATATCCATGTTACGCAGAACCTCATGACAACTATCCAGATATTCCCGAGGATCCTATGAAGTCTCACCACTGAAATGAACAAGATATAACTTAATGAACCTGTCCAACCTCCACAAAGCATCGGTGGACATAGCTGGAGCAACTGGCTGAATTACCTCAGCTGGATTGGCTGCTAGGGTCTGAATCTGAGGAGTAGTCTGAACCGGAGTATGGGTAGCAGGAGTCTGGACCCCTCCTCCAGTTTGAGATACGACTGGTGCAACAGGTAATGTGTCAGTCTGGGCCACACTCTCCATAATTCCCACTAAACGAACCAAAGCCTCCTGAAGTACCTGGGTAGCAATAAACCCCTCTGGGACCTGAGCTGGTCCCGCTGGTACGGTCTGAGCTGGGGTTCCCCAGCTGGGGCTGGTGTCTGAGCAATGGGCTGAGTCCTGGCCCCACCGCGGCCTCTAGCTCGGCCTTGGCCTCTGCCCCTAGTAGGAGCTGCTTCTGCTGGAGGACCGAAGTGTTGGTCAGCGGAAGAGGAAGCACGTGTTTTCGCCATCTGCGAGAGAATAGAAGAATTCAATCAGTATTCGAGATAACAAGAATCGCACGATAGGATAGAAATAAAATCGAGTTGTTTCCTAACTCGATAGCCTTTGGGAGATAAGTAGAGATGTCTCCATATCGATCCTTCAGACTCTATTAAGCTTGTTCGTGAATTGTGAGACCTAAGCAACCTAGTGCTCTAATACCAACTTGTCACGACCCAAATTCCCAACCTTAGGAATCGTGATGGCGCCTAACACCACACTTGTTAGGCAAGCCAATGTTAGAACACGTTTAGCCATTTTCCTTCACTATTTACTTAAACACAATAAAACGATCTAAAATAAACTAACTTCGATAATTACCATAAATAACTTCATTAATAAAATAATAAACGAATAAATAAATCGATCCACGAACCAAATATATAAATCTAGGATTACCCAGGGTATGGTGGCACAATTCACAAACTTCTAAGAATACTACAAATAATGGACTGAAATAAATAATGTATCTGTTTTGAGTAAAATGAAGCAGTCTCTATAAAACTAAGAGAAGAGTCCAAGAATTTACGGACGCCAGTAGATCTACCTCGTGTCTCCGAATGATGAACGCGGCTACTAAAAATCTCCTAACGCTGGCCGGTACCTGGATCTGCACAAAAGAGTGTAGAGTTTAGTATCAGTACAACCGACCCCATGTACTGAGTAAGTGCCGAGCCTAACCTCGACGAAGTAGTGACGAGGCTACGGCGGAGCAATTATAACATAACCTATAACAACATACATATAATAAAGCAAGAAATACATTTTAAACTAAACAAGTACAATAAACTATAACAATAAAATTACTCAGATGACTTTACCAGGTCTCCACTATAACCAAATTCTCACATAGGTTACCAATTTCCAAAGTTCTCTTTTTGAAATAACAGTCAATGAAAATGTTTGAAAAATAATAAAGTAAGACAGTAGCTTTTCCAAATCTTTGTATTCAAAATTAGTAAACTATAAGTGTCCTCCCTTATTGCTCCTTGTTGCGGCGTGCAACCCGCTCCCACCTGTCCACCCTTATCACTTCTTATTGCGGCGTGCAACCCACTCCCACCAGACAATCACATCACTTTTATTTATGAAGATTTCACGATTTCAAGTCAATGCCTTTCACAATAATTCCGTCTCAACAATTGTACTGCTCATAAGCTTTACAAATCATCAATTCTCAATAGAACCAACCGGAATTTATATGTTTCGTAGAATACTATCAACCAGCTCAACATTTCATAAATAAAAATGAATCCAGGGTAAAACTAATACTTTCGAATTTCATAAACAATACTTCCCAACAGGTTGATGAAAACAAGTAGACATGGAAGTATAGAAATCGTGCAAACTATTAAATCAGGAATAAGATAATCGGGGATAGGGAAGGGATCATGTTTAACAAGTAATTTTGGTGATGCATAGATACTCGTCACGTCACCTATACACCACGCACATGCAAATTCCCATAGCATTTACGTTGGGGATTCCTATTCCCTCAAGTCAAGGTTAAACCAAACACTTACCTCAATTCCGCAGGCCACTCACTGCTCAATTATAGCTTTTCTTTTCGAATGCACCTCTAACACACTCGAATCTAATCATAATTAGCTTAATATCATTAATTAATGCTAAAAGAAGTAACTTTACTGAAAATTATACTTTACCCTATGTTTTCTCAAAAAAAGTTAAAACCCGACCCCAGACCCGCTTGGTCCAAACTCAGGGGTTCGGACCAAATTACGTTTACCCATTCACCCTCGATCCCGAAAATACAATTAGTTTCGAAATTCTACCTCAATTCGAGGTCAAAATTCGATTTTAACAAATTCCCTAATTCTACCTGAACCCTCAATTTTACCATGAAAATTATTGATTTTTGATTTAAAAGTGATGAAAAATATTGGGTAATTGAAAGAGTAGAGTTTAGAATTTATTACCAACACTATGTAGATGAACTTGAGTGAAGAAAATCGCCTCTAGGTCTTTGTAGTTTGAAAAATGGGAAGAAAAAGAGTTATGTCCGTGTTAATTCTGTTTTTATATCGCTGGACAGTCCTTCATCGCGTTCGCGATGGTCCTGTCGCGGTCCCGGAGGGTTTGGACCAAAGGCCTTCGCCTTCGCAGGGTTAAGGACGCGTTCACGGAGCTTTTCTCCATTTGGCCATCGCGATCGCGGCCCCCAGGACGAGTTCACATAGAAGAAGCGTAAGCCCCCTTCCCCAGGCCCAATACTCTCCGCGTTAGCGAAGGGTAATCCCCCCAGTGCTTCGCGTTCGCGGCCCAGCTCATGCGTTTGCATAGCACAAAATGGCCCCCAACTAAATTACTCTACGCGTTTGCGAGTGACTCCACGCGAACGCGATGAACAAAACAGCAAAAACCAGCAACTTTTCTAAGTGTAAACATCTCGTAGCCTTCCCGAAACTCACACGAGCCCTCGGGGCTCTAAACCAAACATGCACGCAAGTCTAAAAATATTATACGGACTTGTTCGTGTGATCAAATCATGAAAATAACATCTGAAACTATGAATTAAACCTCAAAAATCATCATTTGTCTCAAGAACACTTAAAGTTCACTATTTCTCAACCGGACGTCCGAATCACGTCAAATCAACTCCGATTCTCACCAAATTTCACAGATAGTACTTAAATACTGTAACAATTCTGTACCGGGCTACGAAACCAAAATTTCGGGCCCGATACCAATGCTTTCAAACATTAATTCTTTTCTTTATTTCATTAATTATTTAGCAAAATAATTTATTTCAAAAATTGATTTCTAAGGCTTGGGACCTCGTAACTCAATTCCGGGCATACACCCAAGTCCATATTTTATTTCGGACCTCCCGGAATCGTTGGAACACAGATCCGGGTCCGTTTACTCAAAATGTTGACCAAAGTCAACTATATTCAAATTTTAACTCTAGAAATTACTATTTCTCATATTTTCACATAAAAGCTTTCCGGTTTCACGCCCGGACTGCGTACGCAACTCGAGGTATTTAAAATTAGTCTTTTTATGACTAATAAACCTAAAATGGAGTCTTAATTTATAAAATGACCCCTTGGGTCATCACAAATTCACACTGCAAGATGACAACAAACGCACATGTGACCATACAATAGATGCATCTTTGAAAATCATATTACAGTAAACGGTCCATATGGAGGGTGACTGGGCCTCTCTCTCTCTCTCTCTATATATATATATATATATCACCTTTATTCGTTCCAGATTTTAAGGGATCCAATCCCAACTTAACTGGTATATCATGAGAATAAGCAAGACAAGAGAATTCTTGAAGAATTGTCTATTTCTTCAATATATGCCAATGTGAATTCTCAATTAATTTTCGCACCATAATTGAACCAGAATGGCCAACCGGTCATGCCAACTAATATTTGTTTGAGTAAACCTCTAGTTTACTTGTGGCATGTGATTCCATCATCATGCTTATACTTGTGTAGTACAAATAGAAGAAAAATCGAGTAACCTTTTATATTTACCCGGTATGATTATAGTAATATGAAGATATTCAATCTTCCTTTTATTTATAGTCTCAATATGCCAACCACTTTGGATAATAAATTTGAAAATCAAAAGGTTTCTTTTGAGATTTACTACAATATTAATTTCAAGAATAACTTCATTAATTCGGGTAGTAACAAATTTGCTCTTCCGGAGCTCTTAATTTATTTTGTACTACAAGATCTTTTGTCACACTATTCATATGGTGAATATCTCCTTCACAGAGAAAATCATATCATAATAATTGTCATAGTCAAAATCATCATAAGCAAACTCATCTATTGCTTTAATTTTTCCTTTAATAACTTTTATAAGACATGACAAAATATTTTTTGGTGTACCACATGTACCCGATCAATGACATATTCATGTAACCATACAACAATGTTTATTATCTTTCTTTCTCTCAAACCTCCCCTAGAGGTGAGTTGTAGTATTTATTCAACCATGCATAAATACATTCTTATGCATAATTTGTATCTCACACACACACACACACACACACACACACACATATATATATATATATATATAATTTTTTTTTTCACATTCACTTTCAGGAATGAGCGCGCATTTACAATGCTTATCACAATTCTCATTTTCAACGAATGGACTATAATCATGTGATCTTTTCTCGTATAAACAGACCACATTGATACATATTCCTTCACCTTTGAAGGATCATTTTGAGAACCCTTATTATTCTCCTTTTTACAATTACCATAATGATGACTGTTATTATTCGATCTTTGGAACGCCCACGTTCATTGGTCAATCACTTGTCTTTATTTAGACTTATTATGCACCGCTATCATATTCACTTCAAGAATGGAGCAAATCAGGTGGGACAAACTTCATATTTTTTCATGAAAAATACATTATTTTTTATTAGACATCATTATATAATCAGTATGATGCATTGGGACTTAAACCTAATGCCTTACCCACATTAAGCCATAATGAGTTGGGACTCAAATCTAACTCTTATCATCATAGTGCAACATGACTCAAACCTGATGTCTTACCCTTATACAATGGCATAATAGGTCTAATTGGACTCACCCTTGAGCCTTTCATGATATACTACTTTCTAATAATCAGTTATTTTTGCTCGAGCTTTAATGAAAGTTCACATTGATCTTTTTCAAGAACAACCACATCGTCAAATATAAAGGAAATAAAACTATCTTAGTTATACAAAATTTATTTTGACCGTAACATAAATTTAAATTCTTATTATTTTTAAAGATTAATTAGAAATCTTCTCAATAGTTGACAGTTCCATAATCTTGGCTTGTAAATTGTCGGAGCAGTACATATGGGAGATGATAAAGATGTTTTTACGTACAACAGGTACGTGGGACAATGATTTTGTGCCACAAAATAATATTTATATCCTCTGTTATTCTAGATCTTCAGGAGGTGAGTTGTGGTATTTCTTTATTTACTCAAGGGAATGAAAATGTGCTTAAAAAATAACTTTGAATAGCTCATTATTTTGTTTAAGCGCAGAAAGATACACTTTCATAATATTTTCCTACTTCAGGAGGAAATTTTAATCGTGCTACTTCTTCAAGAGCAAATTTAAAATACGAAATATTGAGTATACATTCTCACAATCATATTACCTCTTCTGGAGGTGAATCGTAATATATTTACATTTAGAGCGCGTTCACATTTACAAGCTTTATTAATATTGTCACATTCACTTCAGGGAATGGATTAATATTATCAAAAATTCTCATCCTTCAGGGAATGGAACATAATTATCTGAACGTGCATTAACAACATCACATTGTGATGCTTCAAACCTCTTTTAAGATATTTGCTACTTCAGGAGCAAATCGAGGCATGTGCGTAATATGGTGAATTTTTCTCTAACTTATCTTCAATTGTAACCATAACAAGCCTAAATTACCACTTCTAGTGGTCATGATAGGTATATACCATTTCTGGTGGTCAACAAATTTAGTTACAATGAGATATACAAAGTATTACCACTTCTGGTGGTCTTACTTTGTTAGAGCTCAAGTGGACCATAAAATTAAGTCATAACAAGACTTAGGAAATATGCCACTGCCGGTGACTATATATTTCTTGAACACTCCCATACTTAGCCATCAATAGAGATGAAAATAATTAATCATGGCTCCTTCTCGTAATATTTTTCTTCAGGAACAAATTTATGGCATGAACTGCTAAGTGAACCAATTAGGCTTCGTAGGACCAATGAACAAAAATCATACTGTTAGTAGCACAAAACAGGAATGTCTGATATGAAGGAAGTACTACCCTTTTGAGTAGACCTCTTAATTATGACGATTGGATCTGATTTATATTTATAGACTTTTGCTAACTTAACTCGACAAATAGTTAGAGTTAAGCAATAAATGAAAGTGCAAAAATTAATGTCACAAGTCCTTTGCTACAAACCTACTTCAAGATAGCAAAGCAGCAAGTGAAATAATTTGTCGTTCATAAAGACAAAGTGATATAGTAAAACCTTTAAGCCAAACATGAAATCATTTCCATGATTACTTTGCTAATATGGAAATAAAATACTGATAACTACAATAATACATCTTTCAAAGTAAGTGCTCAATGCAGAGTTTCGTGCTGATAACGTGTTATAAAATAAAGAATTTATAGTAAAGAAACCGAAGACTAGTATATATATATATATATATATATATATATATATATATATATATATATATATATATATATATATATATAGAGAGAGAGAGAGAGAGAGAAAGATTGATTGATGTCTTATTCAATTTTCAACTGATGTACATAATGAACTCAAATCTCCTCTATTTATAGAAGAAAGGAAGTTGTTGTGTAAGCTGTTATGTAAGCTGCTACTGCAAGCTGCTTGTAAACTGCTACTGCAAGCTGCTTGTAAGTTGTTACTGTACCAGATATAGATAATTTTCTACCCGGGATAATATTTATCCATAACGGAGTAGCGCAATGATAAGCTTCTTCAGTAAACTTATTTCCAATAGAGTACCAAATAGATAAACATATTTACGGCGGAGTCCCATATAGATAAGCCTCTTCAGGAAGCTTATTTACAACGGAGTATTAAATGAACATCCATAATATAATATATATTTATAACATGGGCAAAATTATTGCATTTTCTAAGAGCTTCTAATTATTACATATGTAGAGCTAGCTGCAACAGTTTCTACAGCTGCATCTCATTGCAATAGCATACTTAGATATACTTATACACAAAACCAGAGGCAAAACTTCCAAACCAACACAAATAATTAACAAACTTGGAAACAACATAACATATACAGCATTTCTCGCAACACTAGCTAAGCATATCTCATAGGGTTCCACTGCTTTCTCCATTGCCAATACTTCTTTTTCCTTGAGCTTGATACCTTAGAAATGAAGGAGGTGATAGCTTAGTGGGTCTTGCACATTTCAGCTTCCCTTATATTATCACAACTACCAGTGGCTCTTTACTCACATTAGGATTAGTACATTTTTCTGATGGGATATCATGCATTAATGTATTGTACAGCAGCACCTATTGAAAAATCTTGATCAAGATACAGCAGCCTCAACTCCAAATCCGTCGACGGGCTGATTCTTGCAGCCTGCAATATCACAATTAATCAATATCTCAGTGAATATTATCCCATAATTACGGAGAGTTAGCAATCCCATGTCTGTATCTGGACATGAGGAGTAACATATGATATGTCAAAAAAGAAAAGAGAGTATACAAGAACAACAAATGCTGGAGTATATTTACCCACAAAATGAAGAAAAGAAGAACGGAAATAGAGCCTTACATGCCTTCTGCAAAAGAAAATTACACTGCTCATATATAGTCTGCCACATATAATGAATGAAATGAAGGAGGTAATAAGTTGGTATATACTCACATATTTTCTCACTTATGAACAAGGACCTGAATCCTGTCTTCTCCCATCGTATCTTCAACATCTTGCTTAATCTTCTGAGCAGATTCTTCGAGTTGAGGGCTCCACTTCAGTTCGATACTTTTTAATGAACAAATATCCCCGAAACTAGGCGGAATCTCCTCAAGCTTACGACAACCCCGCAGTCGTAATTTCTCAAGTGCAGGAAAGGATTCCTCTCTAACCTCCCACTTAGCAAGATTCACTCGCTGCAACGTCAGACATTTGAGATTCCGGAAGGTGTCTTCCTCCCCCATGTTCCATTCTTCCCCCTCGATGATTGCGTCTTTAATATACAGCTCTTCAAGATTGGACAGTATTCCTATTGTTGATAGTGAATTGGATGTCAGAGGAAACTCACGCAAACACAACATTTTCACACTCGAAGGGAAGTGAAAATCCCACAACGGCCGATTTGCCTCTACAGAGGGGGCACTATCATTTGAATTTGAACTTTCAAAAGTTACTTTGAGAGATTCTAGTTCATTTAGGAAGTCCAATTTCGGGAACCGATATCGCCCTGTTGAACAATCCCATGATTCCTTGAGATTAAATCTAAGCTGATGAAGATTGGGAAACCTTTTGAAAATATCCTCTGTATCTTTTGAATAGGAAAGTCTGAGTCCCTGTATTAATCTCAAGTTCTCTGACTTTGAGTCCTCTGCTATCAGTATTGGCTCATTCTTATCCAAATCAAAGAAAGAACAATCATCTATGCCCAGCACTCGCAACTTTACAAGATTCCAAATTGTTGGTAATAGTATCATGGGTGGTCCATATTTATACACCAATAGAGTTTCCAGATTCCAGAGATATGAAAAAGACGAAGGCAGAGATTTAACTTGTGTCCGAATGTTTAAGTACCTCAAATGAACCAATGTGCATATTTCATTCAGCAAAGTATCATTCACCGTGATACAAAACCTCTCCAGTTCCAACACTCTAAGAAGCCTCAAGTGTCTTAGGTGGCATATATCATTAAGACTATTGTCACCAAACTTGTGTCCAGTTATCCTCAAAGAATAGAGGTGTTTACCGGAATGCCTTTTATTTTTTGAATCGAACAGGATAAAATTGTTACGCCCAAAGTGCCAATTACGATATGCAATGTTCATTTGACGTGGCATCAAATCTGAAGAAGATGATGATGGAGCAGTACTTGAACTTATCTCGTCAAACAACTTTTCCTCTCTTGCTTTTATCAAACAAAAGTCATGCACAAGATCATGAATTTGGCATGTCCGATCGTCACCTATTTTATTGAAAGAAATTACCAAGCTACTAGAAATTAAATTATCCAGATAAATCGCAACCACTTCTTCCACACTCTTCATATCTCTCCGCTCCAAAAATCCTTCAGCAGGCCATAAAATTTCCAAATTACAGACTGGAATTACTTCGTCCTTCGGAAAACTTGCAAGGTGAATCAAGCACGACTTTAAGGGATCAGGTAAATGGTCATAACTTAATTCTATAACCCTCATCACGCCCTCTTCTTTTTGGAAAATAAAGGAATTCAAATTATTTCGAACTTCAAGCCACACACTCCTTTTCTTTTCCTTCCCTGCAATGACTCCAGCAATCAAATCAACCACCAAAGGAAGCCGTTTGCAGTTTTGGACTATCTCTTCTCCAACATCAAGTAGTTCATCAGGGCAACTTTCTTTTCCAAAGACCTTTTTCTCTAATAACTCCCAACTTTCTTCCTGTGTTAGCAATCGAAGGTCAAGAGGATCACTATGGCGTTGTGCATGCATAGCCACTTTCTTTTCTCGAGTCGTCAAAATAATTCGACTTCCATTCTCAACTTCAGGAAAAGGTCTTGTCAACTCTTCCCATGCTGCAGTGTCCCACAAATCATCTAAGACTATAAGGTACCTCTTTCCAAACAGATGTTTTCGTAGCTTATCAACAACATCAATATTCTCATTGAATTTCGAAGATGAGCCAACAACTTGATTAAAAAGTTTTTTCAGCAACTCCATCTCGTCATGGTTTTGATCGACTGTACACCATGCACGGATGTCAAAATGACCAATAACTGACTTATCATTATACACTTTGTACGCCAAAGTAGTTTTACCGGAACCCGGCATACCAGTGATCGAAATGACATCTAGCGTTTTTGGTCCACTGGTGAGCTTCCTAATTATCAAGTATGTCTCCTCTTTAAAACCTACGATTATTTTACCAGCTATTGATGACTTGCGCTCAACTGGCTTGTTGGGAGAGTTCACAACAATGACGCCCATGTTCTTGGGAATCTTCTCAAATATATTTGAGACCCCTTCTTTGATAAAATTGATCTTCTCTATAGCAAAGGGAAGTGAGAAAATAAGATGTAAGAGACCATTGTCTCTTGCAATAATTGAATTAATGACATCTTTTGTCTCGTATGCCACATCTAAAACATGTGCCCATAAATCTTTATATAATTCTTGCTCAACATTCCCGAAGAAAGATCTTATAAATTCTAGATCATCTTTCACCAATCTAATTTCTTCCTTTATCAAAGCAACTAAATAAGCATCGGAATTGAGCAAATCATTTAAGTGTCTAAGTAGAAGATGCATGAACATGGGTCCATCACTCACAGGAAAGCAGAGTTGAGATGAGTCTATGGCTTTCAGGTAAACATCTTTGAGTTCTCTTTTCAGGAGGGCAATATTTTCGAGCAAGCCTAGAGTTTCACTATCATTGGTACTCTCTCCATTCTTTGATTTCTCTTCTAAGTCGCGAGCAATAACTGATACGTCCCTGGTAAGTGCTCCAACACGTGCGAGGAATTCAAACAACTTGCCATTATGAATAAAGTCCTTAGGCACATCAATGAGAATGATTAATAAGAACTCTATCATGATATGGATGTTTCGAGCCCCCGGAGTGCTAGCGGTAATAACATTTACCATGTGCTCTTTTAGATGAATCAGATATTCTCTATGAATGTCTGGAGAGGTTTCTAGGAGTTTCTTAATAAAGTGTCCAACTTCTGCTGATGTTGAAGCGCTCAAATTTCTGAAACATATGTGCATAACCTCCAACTGAGTTGGGATAATCTCCAACAATAGATGTTCTAGCTTGAAGAGTCGAGAGCGTCCACCAATTTGACAAGGCCATAGGAAGCGTCCTACTCTCTCAGCCTTTAGTTGAAACTGAGGTAAGATATATTCAACAATCTCATGCCCAACGCAACCATTCACTATCAACTCGTGGAAATCTCTTATGTTTTCACATACATTCTGAAGAATCTCATATTCTGTCATGAATGGAGAAAGTTGTTTGGCATGATACTTGGAAAGATGATGGAGATTCAGGAGGAGGAAGTCTAGCTCCAATATAAGCTTTTCAGTTAGATCCACGTCAACAACTTTTTGAATTTCTTCATTCTTTAAGCTCTCTATGAAATCCAGAACATTGAGAGTGTCCTTGCGAAGGGTAGAAAATGACATCTGTCAAAAGACCAAACATTATATCAAATTATCACAAACAAAGACGGTTAATTCTCTACATATTATGTTCTTAGAGTTTGAGCAATTGGTTATGTATCCAAAATAAGCATGTCAAGAAAATGATTTACTATGCATATGTTCAACTTCATTAAAAGAATATGTTTATCTATTGAAGATTTATTCCAACCATTCCGAGGAAGAGATGAATAGAAGTAATTGTCAAACATATAAACACAACCTCTTGAATATCATATATAACTAACCAGGATTGATAAGCTCATTCTTACAACAAGAAGTTTATAATTCTATCAATAAGTTCCTATTCTTTGTTATAAAATAGTGAATGCACATGTCTCTAACAGCACAAACTTGCTCGTACTCGATATTTATATCAAATCATACTAACTTATGATGGTTAAGCGATTTAATAACATAAGAATATATATAAAGTTAAAAGAAATTTATGTGCTGACACGTGGCATGCATCTGTTGGTTTAGTATATAAAGTCACAAATAATAGGAAAGAAATAAAATAAAACAAAATTTATCCGATTAGGTTCATTTGCTGAAGTATGAGGTGAAGAAACTGAAGTGGAGGTGATTAAACAAAGGAGGGAATAATCACAACATACGTCTCGGATTTCAATGTTTTCAACCACAGGTTCCTTGGGAGGAGCAAGTTTCTGCAAATAAACACCAATAGCATTAAGGTACAACCCCGAACGCCCGCAAAATCCTACAATAGCTGCACCTTCTTTCATCACAAGTGAAAATGGGGTTCCACTAGCCTCACACCCAAATGGTCCATAATTCTTTGCATTAGTTATAAAACATAAGGATTTTATAACCAAATGGCCATAATAATTTCCAAATGTCCCCTTGATGCCTTTTAAATATTCCATTGAAGTTGCCTCAATAACAACCTGAAATTATTGCAAATCACATATCGATTAAATAAGTAGCATAGTCGGAAATTTTGACAAGAATTCATAAAAGTACAAGAATGTCATATTAGGACTCAGAATTTGTGACCTAACACGAATTTGGACACTTCGTTGAATTCTCTCAATGCAAAGGAAGCGGCAAACTTTAATATGAAGCAATAAGTGCATTCACATCTTTGACTTGGCAGATGCTTATATAACTATAGATTTTACGATGTCCACGCTGGAAATGCAAAAAGTTGCTACACTATCATATTAAGTTGACCTATAGCGTGATTTTTCATACCAAGAGACGGATAAGGTAACTTGAAGGATGTAAGATAAATGAATAAGCTGCCATTACTAGTTTAATTGTCTCAATAAATAATTTTTTTACATAATTCGAGCTCATTGCTATGACATGACACAACTTGAGAAGAAGAAGGTGACAATCATGAGAAATAAATATGTCGACCACAATTTTTTGGACTTACCTTGTCTCTTCGACCTCCATCCCCACCAAATATTGTTGAGTCTATGGTAGTACCTTGTTCAGTAACGGTTCTGAACATGATGGAATCTATAATATCTCCATGAGCAATCAATATTTCTTTAATGGGACTTTTCAACTTGTAATTCCATTCTAGTTCACCAATATTACCTCCCCATGGCTCCACCAATATTGAGTCCGCTTTATCGTAACTCACTTGATATCCCTTCACATACATAACAAATCAATGGATCCATTATCAAATTTTATCCCTATATTTGTAATATTTTTTTGCAGTGAAAAAAAAGAAGAAGAAAAAATGGATATTTCTTATGATCATTGTTGGCGATTTGCTTCGATTTGTTGCTATTTTCCTTTTCTCTCAATATTTCTGATGATAATCTGATCCTGATCATTCTTTTTCTTTGTTAAATTATCCATTCTATATAAGGAGTTAGAAGAGTCATTAGTTTTACGAAAGAGATCCGTACTAGTGTGCAAGTATGAGGTGATTAAGTTGAGGAAATAATCACAACATATGACACCTCAAACCAACACTACTAGCACAAGCAAACCATAGATTTAAAACCCCGATATAATTGATTTAATTTAGTAATTAAATAAACTTACCGACCCGACCTATACACACACCTAATTCGAACATTTATCAATTACCAGACAACGATAGAAGTTAATCAATTAAATAAAAGAAGAAGTTTTACCTTTCACCAATAAATAGGAACAATAATCAATTATTTATAGTTATTTAATTTAATCATTCTTCAATTAGTTCTTTAACTTAATATTTAATTTGGGTTTAGAAATAGTTAGGTGAAAAATTGATTAGAAATAGTTAGGTTATTCTTGACTCAAACCAATACCTCAAAGTTGTTTGGTAATTCCCCTTTCTCTCTTTCTCCTTCAATTTGTTTTCCTCTTTCCATGATCTGATCTGGAGAAAGAATTGTAAGAATACAAACAAACAAGCAGAAAACATTTTTGCAGATATAGCCATGCATAAAAAGTAGCAAAATAAAACACACTTTTCTTAAGTTATTAGAGACTAAATGACTAACCTTTTTAGTTGATGTTGAAACTGAAGAAAGTCAATGCAGAAAACTTTTTTGCAGATATAGCCATGCATAAAAATTCAGTTAAATAAACTTTGTGTAGCTAATCGAGGCTAAGATCATGGTTAACTAACCTGATATGGAATGGTTGCTCTGCTCCTCTCTGTTTTTATGTATGAATTCTCCCCTGTTCAACAAACCAACTACTTAAGATAAAGAGTTGAAAATTCGGGTGAGTCAAGGCACCAGATCATTGATGTTAGATGGAAAAGTACAAAAATAAGGTTGGACGCCAATTTTGATATAGTCTTAGTTTCTTTATGTTTATTAGAAGTGAGCACTGTTGATATATTTACTCTTTTATACGGCGGTATTTGACTTGTCACCAAGTTCAAAAAAGAAGGTAAGACTTTTGAAACTTATGATCTAAAATAAATAATAAATATCTGTGTCGTTTTAAATCAATTCATTAAGGAAAAAGTAGAAATATTAAAGATAGATTGTTTCTAACTAAGAAAAGATGACATTCTTTTTGGGACTGATTAAAAAAGAAAGAGTCACATAAAATAGGATGGAGCGAGTAACAAACACTAGTCGTAAAATTTAACGGGAACTATTCATAATTAAAAATGCAATTTTTAGAGTTTCTACAATTTTAGTCAATTTTTTGTGGCTAGTGTTATATTTTGCAGTGTAATTTTTGTTGGATTTAAGCCCCACATAGAGCTTAAAAGAAGGTGAATGGGAAATGGAAGGAAAATAAAATTTTGATTATCCCTCCTTGACAAATGGACAGTATCCCATATTGGAGGAGGAAAACACTGTTAATGGGTATATGTACAATTGCTCTTTTTCTAGCTCTTAAAAAGTTAAGAAGAGGCAAGCCTCGCGGTGTCGTCGCTCGCACGGCTTCGGCTTCGGTCATATGATCGATTGATTGATTAATTTTTTGGACCAAATTTATTTGTTAATATTAACGCAATATTAATTAATCACCTTACCTAAAAAGTTGTAACTCTTCAGTATAACCCAACGTTTTCGGCAATAAATACATAAACTCTCCCTCAGATTTTCATGATGAAAAATTTCTGATTTCTCCTTCTCCATACTGCATTATTTTAACAAGGAAAAAAAGAAGTAAGTATGATTTACTGTTGTTCTTTGAGTTCCTTGGTCACTGGGGTTTGAAGTTCCGCTACACCAGTGAAGTTACTCGTTCTATCCTGAGAGAAAATAATCCTACACCTCGGGTACTAGGAGGGGATTAAGTTCCTTAAGGAAACACAATGAATTCAGTGGGCTCAGATTCATTTTCAGTTCTACATTCTGTTTTTTTCCATTGCTACTAGTTTTGAATAAATTTCGAATACAAAATACTAAAAAGCTTAAGGAACTTAATTTATTTTTCTGTATTCATCTTATATTCTGTTTGTGGGAGATTAAATCCTAGTGATTTCTATCTTATTTTGGAGACTAAAATCTTTTTCTACTCCTTTTGTATTCGATTTAAAGAAATAAAATCATCACCGTTGTTTTTAAACTGTTTCTGTTAAAGTTATTCGGTTTAAAGATTTTAAACACTTCACCATTAATTAATTTTATTTTTGTTTTGTCATTAACAAAAAGCAAAAGCAAAAATGAGAGAAACAGGAACTCTCATGGTTGGCTCTACGAGCAATGTTGCTTCTTCCAGTCGTTCTGTGCCACCACCGGCTCGGGCGTAAAAGACCGAAATTTTTTCTAGTATTGACTTCATACGATGGCAACAAAAGATGTTCTTCTTTTGACTACTTTGAGTCTACAAAAGTTCATCAAAGAGGACGTTCCAGTTCTGCCGGAATCAACTCTTGAGAATGAACGTTTTCTAGTGACTGAGACACGAAAGCACTCAGATTTCTTATGTAAGAATTACATTCTTAGCACAGCGGTAGAGCCACCTTATAGGATTTGACACCCCTTTACGGAAAAATACACTGTATAGCTAGGTAAAAAAATAAATTATATGTAAATATACTATGTATTGACTCCCCTTAATTTTCTTGTACGTTTATTTTTTTTATATTTTGGCACCCCTTAACGAAAATTCTGGCTCTGCCACTGTCTTAACAGACTGGAGGATGATCTTTACAACGTCTATAGTAATGTGGAAACTTCGGAAGGACTATGGGAGGCGTAGGAAAAGAAGTATAAAACCGAGGATGTCGGTTTGAAGAAGTTCGTTGCAGCCAAGTTTTTGGACTAAAAGATGGTAGATAGCAAGCCTGTCATTACCCAAGTTCAAGAGCTACAAGTTATCATTCATGACCTCATTGCTGAAGGTATAATCTGAATTAATGCTTTTGTTGAAAGTATTAATTCTGTTACTAATTCTTGATTTTTTGTTGAATGTTTGGTCATCAACGAGGCGTTTCAAGTTGCAGCAATGATTGAGAAGTTGCCCTCTTTATGGAGGGACTTTAAGAACTAATTGAAACACAAGCGCAAGGAGATGAAACTCGAAGATCTCATCGTTCGATTGAGGATCGAAGAGGTCAATAAAGTTGCAGGAAAGAAAAGACACGTGGGAACTCAACAATTATGAGAGCAAATATTGTTGAAACTGCTCCAACTAATCCGAAGAAGCAGAAGAAGTCTTCTGGACCAAACAACTATCCCAGCAAGAAGAAATTCAATGGAAACTGCCACAACTATAGAAAGGCTGCACACAAAGCTGTAGAATGCCGTGCTCCAAAGAAAGATAAGAAAAAGGGTCAAGCAAATATTGTTAAAAAAAATGGTGATATTGATGACTTGTGCGATATGTTGCCTGAATGCAACTTAGTGGGAAATCCTAAGGAATGGTGGATTGATTCTGGTGCCACCCACCATGTTTTTAGTAGACGTGTAATTTTTGACTCTCCCAGAGATTTTATACATTTTAGCGTTTAATATTTAGTTTAGGCTTAATATCGTCATTTTAGCTAGTTTTAACTCTTTTACTTTATTTTAAGTACAAAAATTAAAAAAAAAAATACAAAAAATGAGTTTATTTTAATATTTAATTAATTAAGTTTTAATTAATATTTTTAGAATTATAAATTTTGTATCATTTTTAAAAAGAAGAGTGAGTTTTTGGGTTGTAAAGTCTATTTTTTGGTCTTTGACCCAATTTCAAAAGCCCATTCTCCTTAGCCCAATACCCACTAACCTAACCCAAAAGCTATACTCTTCTTATAACACACCCTTACAAGGGTGACACAGAAAAACATAGCAGAAAACCCTAAGAGAACCCTTCATCTCCTTCACCCTCCCGTCGCCGCTATCTCACACACCACAAGAGTCGCCGTTGCCGGACCTCCACCCTACCCATCTCCAACGCCACCAACATAACCAAACCTAAAGACCTCCTCCCTTCATCAAAAAGAAAAACGGTTGCTAACCCTAAGAAGAGAACAACCAACCAGTCTCTCCTCCCTCACTTCACAGCCGACGTTTACCTACTAGTAAACCAGCATCCATCTCCTTTCTCTAACCATCGCCGCCGGCAGCAGCACCCCCGCAGACGAAGGCTACTGCTCCTCCCTCTCCGTCGACCTCACCTAAAAAAACGAACAGCAACTGAAATCCGTTCAGGTCACATTAAGGTCTCGTCGTTTCTTTTGTTCGAGTCAATAGTCTAGTTTCAAAAATGGAGGTCGTGTGAGAACCGTTCGAAGATTTTGGCTTGAGGTCTCCGATCGCTGGTTCCGCTTGTTGTCGCCGGCAAACGCTCCGATCTGTACGTTTGTTAAGCTTCCTGTAATTCCAACTCGGATAATATATATAAAAGGTCCTCTTTTTCTCCTCTTCAGTGTTTGTTCCATCCATTGACTGTGTTAATCGGTTTCTATGTAATTATTTGATGGCGTGACATTTTAGTACGATTTATTGAGCTTGATCTCCGAATTTGATTAGTTCTTTGTTTCATGAAATTATGGTTTGGAGTTGTTGCTATCTTATTTTCTTCAATAAAAGTTCAAATGTTTTTTTTGAGAACCTGGAGATTACAGTTGTTTATGGGTATATTGTTTGGGGTTTCAAGTGAAATTAAGATTCAGTTTTTTTTTATTGCTGAAATTTTCTAAACACTAGTACTTCAATAGTTTTAATATCAGACCATTAAGGTAACAAACTGTAAGTTGGACCATATTTTACAATTTAATGGACATCAAAACCGTGTAGCAGATGTAGTAGTGGGTGATAAACATCTTTAAATGTGAATAACTAAATTTTGTACATGTATGCGTGACACGATTTAAGCGCCATTTATAAAATAAAAAATAAGGTATGCGTTCACGCGATTTTGGACAAATTTTTTTCTTAAATAATTAAGCGTGACAAATTGTGTACACGTATGCGTGACATACGTTCGCGTGACTTTGGACAAACAATTTTAATATCAAGGGATATTAATTGTGTACACGTACGTGTGACATGAGCGCACTAAATAAAATGAGTACACATACGCGTGACTCGTCTCACGATAATTTCTCAAAAGCGGTAAAAGGTAAAAATATACATAGGTCCTAAAAATTAGTAATTAAACAATTTAAGCCAAGTATGAATCACTAAGAGACCGTGCTAAAACCACGGAACTCGGGAATGCCTAACACCTTCTCCCAGGTTTACATAATTTCTTACCCGGTCTTCTGGTTTCGCAGACAATTTAAACAGAGTCAAAATTCCTCGATTTGGGATTTTTAATAAATAAATAGTGACCCGGAACACCGTAAAAAATTCGGGTGGCGACTCTGAATAAAATAAATCCCAAAAATCGAATAATTTCACTTAAAGTGGAAAAACTCCCTTATCCACCCTCACCTGTGAAAAAGGAGGTGTGACATTTGTACTATTAGAGAAGCATTTGCTTCATATTCTCCTGCTGGACCCAACGAGAATATTTTTATGGGAAATTCTGCAACGGCCGAAATTGAAGGTTATGGAAAGATATTCCTGAAGATGACATCGGGCAAGGTGGTGACTCTGAACAACGTTTGTCATGTTCTTGAAATACGGAAGAACATAGTTTTTATTTCACTTCTCGTCAAGAACGGATTTAAGTGTGTTTTTATTTCAGACCATCTTGAAGCATTTTATGTGTTACATGTTGCATTCTTTAAAGGCAAAATGGGTCATTTGGCGGACCAATGATGGTTGAGGGTAAATGAGAAAGAAAAGAGGGTTAAGCGTGGAAAAGAATCAAGTAGGGACCAATTATATTTTTTTTTCACAATTATTTATTTATTTATTTTCCAGAAAAAGATAAAAAGAAAAGCAAATAAAAATGAAAAATCCAAAAAGATTTTGCACGTTCCCATCATTTTATTTTTCTTTTTTTTAAAAAAAAAAGAAAAAGAAAAAGAAAATCCAAAAAGATTTTACATGTTTTCATCATTTAAAGAAAAGAGATAAAAAATGTGTTTTTTTTTTCATATTAGTTTTTTTAAATTCTCTCTCGTATCCAATCTTCCCGAACTACGCATACCTGATTCTCGTCTTTCGGGCGAGATACGTATGCAGCCCACATAGGGTCCGGTTTTCCTAGTATATCTTAGGTTCTTGGCTTCGTGGGGTCTTAGCCAAATCTTGTATGTTTAGCCACATTTGGCCACATAGGTTGTTTTTGCAAAATAAGGTTATTTTCTCAGAGTGGCTTGTTAACCAATGTCTCAGAGCCCTAAGTCTACAACAAATTGTCCTCTCAGTTTTAAGGTTCATTCCTATTGAATTTGCATGTCTAACCGCTTTTGGCCAAATCGACCATTTTTGTAAATGGGTCATTTATGCAAATTAATTTTGAGCCATGATAATTGGGAGTCTGAAATCATATAAGTCTTAGTGAGACATTTTTATGCTTTTGAGGTCACCTTTGTTGAGTTTGCATCAATAGCCACCCTTGGCCACGTAAGTCATTTTGCAAAAAATAGCTCAATCATATCTTGCATATGTCCAATAGGAGTGTTTGTTGGGATTTTAAGTATTTAATGATATATTAATGCTTAAAATGGGTGAATGGGAAATGG